>JAUMHB010048913.1:0-16909 GCA_032359685.1 Pittosporum tobira
AATATTAAATGTTTTACTTAGAACTAATTAAATATTTAAAAAATTACATAAAATATTATAATAACTTTTTATAATATATTAATAAATAATTGTATATAGCCCGAGTAACGCCGGTCATTAGTACACCAAAAAAGAAAAGACTGCAGATTGAGCCAGCCAACCCATGAGCAGCAACTAAAAGATAATTTAAGTTATTAATTTAATTTAAGTTCAATATTTTCTTTTATATGCTTTAATCTTTTATAGAAGGGTGCCATTTCACAAGCAAAAATAATAGATTTGTATCATAACATATTAGGGGTCTGTTTGACACAATTTATTTTAGAATAATTTAAAATTTATTTTATAACTAAAATAAGTTATAAGTTGAAAAAAAATACATATTAACTAACTTTTTCAAATAAGTTGATAATATATATTATACTTAACTTATAATTTTTTTTAAATTAATAAAAATAACTAATTTTAGGTATTTGATTTTTAAAAATAAATTATCATCAGTTTCAATAAACTAAAACTCAGAATTTTACTTTTATTTATGGGATTAAGAATACCTAATTTTTCCTTAATTAATCTCCTCAACCCATTTTTCCTGATAAACCGATAGCCAAACAGAGCGTAAACAAAAGGAACGAAAGAGCAAACTTATCCCTCCCGTTCCCTTTTCTCACTGGAAGCTTGCGCCCTTCGCTCGCTTCAATCGGCTTGCAGTAGAGAAATAGAGAGATGGAAAGTGTCAGTGAATTAATTGCAGATAACAATGGAGAAGCAAAGGAGAAAGAAGAAAACCCAAACCCTAACCAAACAACAAATTCTATTAAGCCAAACCCAGAACCAAAGCCAAATATAGTGGTGATAATGGGAGCTTCTGGTTCTGGAAAATCTCGACTTGCTATTGATCTTGCCTCCCACTTCCTCGTTGAGATCATCAACGCGGACTCTATGCAAGTATGTTTATCTGTAGTTGCTCAAGGTTCTTATAAGAACATTATTACTTTTGAAATTTTCACTTTGCATATTTACATATTTAAAATTATGTGAATTATATATATATTCAATACAATTGTGGAAATTCTGAACTATTTTATTCAAAAAATACTACTTATTAGTTACAAAATAAAAAAGCAATTTATTCAAAACTGAAATGGTTCATGTTAATTCAATTTTGAAATTATTCAAAGGTTTTTAATTGTTAGTTATTTTAATTAAGTTTTGGGTTTATTTGTTAGGTATATCAAGGATTGGATGTTCTCACGAATAAAGTTCCCCTCCATGAACAAAAAGGTCCCTACACCACCTTCTTTTTGAATTTGGATATTTTAACTCATTTTATATCAAGTAGTAGTGCTAGGGTTCTCAAATTTTAGGTCCCTAGATGTGTCTTCATTATATCGGTTGACTGTATCACCTGTATCTCGCTCAGTCAAACGTCATTTGGGACACAATTTAAGACCCCAAATTTTGGATCTCTTGCATTATTCTTTTATACCTGTTTCTTATTGTTGTTTCAAATTCTGTAGGAGTGCCACACCATCTTTTGGGTACAATCAGCCCAAATGTTGAATTCAATGCAAAAGATTTTCGAGACTATGCTATTCCAGTGAGACCCTTTTCCGCTCTCCAAATGCACTCAAAATGTCTCTGTTATATAGTTTAATTCAGCTAATTTTAATTGTGTTCTCATTTCTTATTTACTCAAATTTGATTTAAAGTTGTTTGGCTTAAAAGTATTTTTGACTCTGTGTTGTTATCACTTTTAGATATTGAACCTTAAAAAAAAAAAAAATTTTTGAAATCGAACCTCAATGTTCATACATTTTTTTAAATTAAACCTTCCGACGAGTTCAATTTCAATTTTGGCCGGAATATTCAAATTTTTCCGGCGGTGCAAATTTTTAAAGGGGCATTAAGTGATGTGAAATTACATTTTTACACTTCCTCCAGCCAAAATTGAAATTGAACTCGTCGGAAGATTTAATTTCAAAAAATGTACGAACATTGAGGTTCGATTTCAAAAGTTTTTTTTTTCAGGGTTCAATGTCTAAAAGTGATAACAACACCGGGTCAAAAATACGTTTAAACCAAGTTGTTTTCATATGCGATGTAAAATCATTAGTTTAAATTTTGTTTTCTAGAATCTAGGAGATTGTCCTCGTGGTGATTTATGTACTTGCATATTTGTAGCTAATATCATTTACCAAAATTTAGGTGGACGTGGTAAAGTTTTTAACTGTAAACATAAGGGGACGAAAATAAGTAGTTGTAAATAGTATTTCGCTTATATGCATCTAGTATTCTTTTCATTGCATAGTTGTCTTAGCTCATTCATTGATAGGTCGATTGAAGTGGAGCTGAGACGACACTTGATGAGTCAAAATGTCCTAGATATGGATGATGTGGGCATATATAGGATGACAGGCCTGCAAAACAGTAATTGATAAGTTGGAATACTGAATTCTTTCAGCTTGCTTTCTGATGCTTAATTAGGGAAGATATAGGATTGATAAGAATATGTCCAGATTCACAATAATAGTTTGTGGTGCTCTGTACTTGAAAGTTAGGATCCATTTGTAAGTATCTAATCTAAAATTCAGCAGGCGGGTATAGGCAACAGACCTGTCCCACATTGGAAAATGTGAGAAAGATTTGTCTCCATATAAGGCTTGAGTCTATTACTAAGAGCACCACAGCTCTATCATGACTTTTAAGTTGAGTCTGTGGTGGGCTAATTGTGTTCTCGGGACAATGGATTAACCCTTGATTTGGACTTGGGATGTTACACTCCTGGTGCCTAGGCCTTGAGCTCGAGCTCGGCTCGTTAAGCTAAACGAGCCTTTTATCGAGCTCAAGTCGAGCTTTAAACGAACCCGAGCTTTTTCGTGAAGTCTCAGCTCGTTTAACACTCCTGTTTGCACTTAGGCATATCACAAATTGGCCAACTGGAAGAACTCAAGAATCCACTTCATCATTTTTTGTTTTGCAGGTTACGTCATCCTACGTGTGCCCACTCATCCATATCTAGGACAATCGGGCTCAACAAGAGTCCTCTCAGTTCCACTTCAATAACTAGTCAAAGAACGTGTCTTAACAAGTTTGATCCAACTGCAAGGTATAACATAGTTTTTCTACATATCACAACATTAAGAAGCAAGATTTTGCTGGTCCCTATCATTTATTTTCTTTCTAATGTCTTGATTCCTTGGTTGGTTTATAGTTGATCGATGACATATTGTCCCGTAACCGCTTACCAGTCATTGTTGGCGGTACAAATTACTATATCCAGGTAAAAGCTACTTTTCTGTCATAGTATGAGGATCCATAATGGTTATCTAGTTGTGGATGCTTTAGTATTGGGTGGAAGAACAATTTAAGTTACCGGTTCCAATCTTCACACTTGGAGCCAATCTTAATTATTCAAATAAAAATAGTACCTTAGTTTTATATAATACTTTTTCTGTTACATGCTTGTAGAATCTTAATTTGTCAGCAATAGTAAAAAGTTGAAACCTCCTTGTCTTAGAATTTTTTTTTTATTATGGATCTTGTTCATATCTGTTTATGATAATCTATGACAAGCAACTATGGATTTCTTTACCATTTCGGCTTACTGTTGACAGTCTCTCGTGAGCCCGTTCCTTCTTGATGATTCAGTGGATGATATGGATGAAAGCTGCTTAAGAGAACTCCCTGGTAAATGATGTCTTTTCACTTCTATAATTATCACACATCGTCTTATATGTACACATATACATGTTTATGTATTTGTTTATTATGCCCTGTCAATCTGCTTTCAGGAGATAAACAACCAGATTCTGAAACTGAATTTCAGAGAGGAAGCTTGATTTACAGTTATGATTTTCTTAAAGAAGTTGATTCTGTAGCGGCCAACAGGATTCACCCAAATGACCACAGAAAAGTAAGGTTTTATTAAGCTACATTTTCTTTTCCAGTGATTTTATTTTCAAATCAATCTAGTTGATTGATAAATGATAATCATGCAGATTAATCAGTACCTTAGATTGTATGCTCGATCTGGTGTGCTCCCTAGCAAACTTCTACAGGGGAAGACCATGGAGGTTTGTACTGCTATGTGGTTATAAATAACTAGACTGTTAACCATTAGACATAATCAGTTGTAACTTTTTAGGCAATATAATGTGCTAATCTTGCATTTGGCAGAACAGAACTGGGGCCGAGTTGATAATTTCAGATATCACTGCTGTTTTATATGCATGGATGCATCTCTCCCTGTTTTAGATGAATACGTGGGACAAAGAGTAGATTTCATGGTCTCTGCTGGCTTGCTTAACGAAGTTTTTGATATATACAACTCTAATGCGGACTATACTCTAGGTTTGCGACAGGCTATCGGTGTTCGGGAGTTCGAGGAGTTTTTAAGAGTTTACCTGTGTGAAGATCAAAATGGTAGAGATATAGATTTGAAAGAAAGCATGACTGCAATTCTGAATTCCACTAATGAGAACCAGCTAAAAGTCCTAATAATAGAAGCCATTGGCAAAGTAAAAGCAAACACAAGAAGACTAGTTCGTCGACAAGTAAGAATCTTATCATCTTTGTTATTTGTGTCAAAAATAATCAATTGATTTAAGTTTGAGCTTACTGCTGATGAGTTCTCATTTATTAGAAACGGAGGCTTAATCGGCTGCAAACGTTATTTGGATGGAACATACATTTTATTGATGCAACTGAGTCCTTATTATGTAAGTCTTTTTCTTGTTAATTAGTAAGATCCTTGTTTCCCCACAGGACATATCTTCGAAGTGTTACTCTCTCAGTTCTACAAAGGGGCAATTTTCTTTTTGGTATCATAAGAGATCCACTTTTAAAAATCATAATATCAAATGACATAATGTCCTCTAGTACACATGATATTTAGAGGTAGATATGGAAGGAAAATATATCCTTAATTCTTAATATTTATAAAATTTTATACGGGACTCTTTTCATGGAACGGATGGAGTATCATGAATCTTATTGGATCTCTCTCGATTTTAGGTTTCTCTGACACTTCATGGTCAGCATATGTGGTTGAGCCCTCTGTGAAGATAATCAAATCTTACCTCAATGAGGACAAAACTGTAACGTCGGACTTGGCAGCTAGCAATGCTACTGATGCATTGAAGTTGAACCAGAGGGACTTGTGGACTCAACATATATGCAAGGTTAGTTTGGAATTAATACTCTTAACGGCTGAAATTCTCTTTACTAGTGTAGATTGGTTTTCCTTGTTTCAAAGTTTGTTTCAGTGTTTGGCTAAAGTTTGTACCCCTCTATTATATTCACTGGTAGGCTTGTGGGGATAAAGTGCTTAGAGGTACATATGAGTGGGAACAACATAGACAGGGTCGTGGCCATAAGAAAAGAATATCTCGGCTTAAGAAGTCTGGAATTCCATTCGCTGAAGAGTAGCAAGAAGAGGCAGCAACATCACCTGGGGTGCTCTCATACACTGAAGTACGTTGCTGTATCATACAAGCCTACATTTGTTGTAGGAGTTCTGTTGTACCTTACATTCAATTATATTTAATTTTGTTTAAAATTAAATATAACTCGAGTATTTGCAAGAACTGATATCATTAGAACATCCAACAAAATAGAGGGAAAGGTCTTTTGTATCCTGTTTGAGGTCAGGGATACTGATAATTGTCATGAATGGGGATTCCAACTCTGTTGGTTTTTTTGTTTAAATTGGTGAAGCGTTTATTCAATTTTTCCTCTGAAATTATTCTCTCTTGAATTATAAATTCTACCACCCATAAGTTTATTTTTTCCATAAGACAAACTAACAACGTCCGATCCGAGGGTCCAACCTACAAACGACTGTTATTAAAATTACGTCAGTTAAATATCTTCTTCAATTTCAACTTAAATTTTAATACTAATAATACATTTAATTTCCACCAACTTTTTTGTAAGCAAGTCATTTTGTGTCATTTTATACATATCAATAAAAATGAAGTTCTTTTTGTTGAAAAATATTGAGAAATTAATAAAAATTGTTTGTGAGACAAAAGAATTATATGTCTTGCCGGCCAAGATTACACATTAATTAATTACCATTATTAGAAATTAATTGATTAGGTAATCCAATTATCCATCCTTGTTCAAATTCAGTGGAAGCCATACAAGAAAATACAAACTGCACTAGAAAAAAAAAAAAAAAAAGGCAGAAATATGAACTGATGTAACTTAATTATAGGAAAACATAAAAAGTTGACAAATCTGTCCGGGTATTGGACATGATTGGACACACACGCACTAATGTTTAAACATATCTTAAAATTCAGAGCATATCTATTAATATATAAAAGCAACAACAAATCTAATTCTATTAGAGAGTTTAATAATTTTGAACTATCTCAGATAAAATATAACTCTCTTAGAGAGTTAATTAATTTACAACTACTAAAAAAATTCTCTCAAATAATCCATTAATTTACAACTACTAAAAATTTATATTTTAATATCTAAAAATTGTATCTCATGTAATTAATTAAAAATAAAATATTTAAAACATAAATTTAATAACAAAAGAAAAAGGATTTAACCATTGAATTGAAATCTTTAATTTAAATAAGTTTCAAAACAGTGAGAAGAACTTTTTGTTGGGCTTCATTTAAAAAAAAAAATGGAAATATGTATTATAAATAAAACTGTTTTAAGAATCTAAAACTTAAACACTTTAGATTTCTTATTAGTTTAATTTTAGTTCATTTTTTAGTTTGACCCTAACACATTAAATTATAAAGATAATAATTTATTTATTTATTGGTAAAAAGTTAATGCTCAATATATAAATATGATATTAAGAATCTTAACCTGATTTATTTTTAATTATTAATTATTAATTTAATAATTTATAAATTATTATATTATAAATTTAAGTCAACTTAAGATATTGGTTATTTCTAAGCTTATAAAATATATATTAATATATAAATATAGTAATGAACGGAACCTTCTCAGAAAATCTAATAATTTTGAACTCTCTCATATTTTAGTTTAACAAAATATAGCCTACTCAGAGAGCCCAACTTTTTAACATAACTTCGTCTCTTATATGAGAGACAACTAATTTACAATTTACTAAAATAACTCTCTCAAAATGTCCATTAATTTACAACTACCAAAAAAATTATATTATTAATATCTAAAAATTGTATCTCACATGATTAATTGAAAAATAAAACATCAAAGACATAATTTTATTGCCAACGGAAAAATGATTTAACCATTGAGTTGAGATCTTTGATTGAAATAAGTTTCAAAATTGTGAGAAGAATTTATTGTTGGGCTTCACTTTGAAGAAAAACTATTGCAAATATGCATTATGAATAAAATTATTTTAAGAATCTAAAACTTAAAGAATTTAAATCTCGTATTAGTTTAATTTTGGTTCATTTTTCAGTTTGATCCTAATAAATTAAATTATAAAGATAATAATTTATTTATTTATTGGTAAAACGTTGATGCTCAATATATAAATATGCTATTAAGAATCTTGACCTAATTAATTTTTTTAATTTAATAACTTATAAATTATTATATTATAAATTCAAGTCAACTTAAGATATTAATTATTTCTAAGTTTATTAAATATTAATAACCATAACTCAATAAATATACCTAAATGCCTTAATAAATTGTATAATATAATTTAATAATATATTATCTACAATACTATAATAATGTATAATTACGAACGTATAGTGTGCATATAAAATCACAATTAAAAAAATCATATATTCAAAAGAATGAGAAATTTTTCATTAATTCTATATAGAATTATTAGTTAATTAGATAACTTAGGAGTTCAATTTTGATACTTCTAAATTTAATATCTTATATTTTAGACCTTTTATTATGAATTTATTTGCGTAGTTTGAACTTGCTTTGTTTTTAATATTAATAATAGTAGTGATGCAATATTTTTATTTTAATTTAGTTATAAAAAATTGATTAATATCAACTTGTACCTTACGCGGGCTTTTGGACTCTCTCATTCACTTTCAAATAATAAACCTCTCTTAGAGTCCAATTACGTTAAACTATTGAGATTTTAAATGTTAAGTTTAAAAAAAAATAAAAATAAATATGAATTAAAAATATCAATCTTATTTACCTGATTCATTTATTAAATTAATTTACCTAATTTTTTTATCCATTAAAAAAAATCTTAATTACTACTATCATATGTCTATCTACTTATCTATATATATATTGTCTATATTAATATATAAGAGTTGTAACGAACGGAGCTCTCTCATATAGTCTAATAATTTTCCACTCTCTCATGTGTCAGTATGACAAAATAGAGTTATCTTAGATAGTTCAATAATTTACAACTACTAAAAAAAACTATCTCAAATAGTCTACTAATTTATCTCCACTATAATTCTATATTATTAATTATCTAAAAATTGTATCTCATGCAATTAATTGAAAAATAAACATTAAAAACATAAATTTAATACCAAAAGAAAAAAATTGACCATACTGAGTATTAGCATTTTACCAATCTATATTAATATATAAAAACTGTAACGAACGGAGATCTCTCAGAGAGTCCAATAATTTTGGACTCTCTTACGTTTCAGTATGACAAAATAGAACTATTTCAGATAATTCAATAATTTACAATTACTAAAAAAACCCTCTCAAATAGTCCACTAATTTATCTCCACTATAAATTTATATTATTAATTATCTAAAAATTGTATCTCATGTAATTCATTGAAAATTAAATATTAAAAACATAAATTTAATACTAAAAGAAAAAAAATTGACCATACTAAGTATTAGCATTTTACCAATAAATAAATAAATTATTATCTTTACAATTAAAGTATTAGGGTCAAACTGAAAAATTAGCCAAAATTAAACTAATAAGAGAAGTATTAAATTCCTAAAATAATTTTGTTTATGATGCATATTTTCAATAGTTCTTCATCATAGTGAAGACCAATAAAAAAATATTCTCACAAATTTGAAACTTATTTAAATTAAAAATCCCAATTAAATAAACACGTTATTAAGAATGTTGAGCTAATTAAATTTATTTTTATTTATTTAATAATTTATAAATTATTAGATTATAAATTATTTAATAATACTAAGATTTAATATTATACTTTTAAAAATAAATATTAATTAAAAATATCGATTATATTTTCCTTTTTTTTAATTAATAGTCTACCAGTCCTATCAAAATAAATTATAAAAAATTAAACTAAAGTATAAAAAATGTTACCTAAATTAATTTGATAGAGTCCAAATGTCCAATACAATCTATTATATTGATAGACAATACAAATTACCAAAAAGTCAACTACTAGAGTTTTAAATTGAGTAAATCATCTCCTGTGGATGCATATATATACATAAATCTTCCACTTTCGGCTAAATCAATTATTATTTTTTTATGTCCAGATAATTCATTTTTCTCTCTCTCTCTCTGAATTTATGTGATCTCTTTGATTTTGTTTACCAAAAATTGTTGACATGTTGTAATTGTTGTTTATTATAGCATAATTACAAAAAATTTAGATGATTCTATTCTTGATACTATCTTCGTCTTATTTAATTTTATGTAATTGTAATTGTTGTATTTTTTTTTATTTTTTATTTTTAAAAGATATGTTTGGCTGCCTAATGTTTTATGAGACATGCAGGGAAGAAGGATGATCAAAGTTTGTGGCTGAAATCAACTCAAGATATTTAAGATTTTTATCTTTGCATTTTACTCATAATGTTGAATTTGCCCAATTTAATGATTAAAATATTATTAATATGATATGCAAATTTACTTTATATATAATTAATCCTACCTTCATCCCTAAAAAAAAATGATTTTTTTTTGTTTTAAAATAAAAAATTAAACACATAAATCAATAAAATCAAATATTACATATTTAAAGAAAAATATTTATGTGAAAAAATAAATTTGATGTGATATAAAATAATTTATTTATTTTAAAAATAATATTTCTTAATTTGTGTATAGTAGACAATTTAGAAGGAGTATAAAATATCTTTCTTTTGCTAGCTTAATCACAATAACAAGATTATGCGTTCACTTAATTTGGATCTTTGCACCTTTATTTTAATATATATATATATTGTAAATGTTCTGTAATAATTTGACTAGAAAATGAACAGTAAGATTGGTCTGTCCAAAAAAATGAAAAACAGTAAAGACTTTGCAAAAAAAGAAGGTTATGATCTGAACTATTTTTCTTCTTTTTTTTTTTATAGTTATTTTTATCATTTTAATTACAGTATAAATTAATTATTTTTCAACATGTTAACAAAAAAAACTTTTAATGATTTCCAATACAAAAATTTACTCTACTTTTGGTGGGTCTGGGATAAACTTTACATTAGATAACTTTTAGTTCATTTATAAAAATATTCTATTATAAAAAATATTTAAATAAATAATGAATAATATACAATTAAGATCCAACCCATGCCTTACATGGGTTTTTTAACTAGTGTAAATAAAGATAGGACATGAAAAAATTCTGATTTTTGGACGATAGGAATAAAGTTATGGCAAGAATGTATAAGAAAAGACTACATAATAGAGAAAATCAACTGGGCATAAATTGATGGAAATTACCTAACTTTATGAAAAGTTGTCGCTGAAATAAAAACGTTTTTGTTGGATTCTTCTGGTGGTGGTGTTATACACTTGTGTGATGAAGTTCCGGATTACAAATGTAACGTAGTCAACGCGATAGAAATCAGTCAAGTAGTGTCTAAGACTAATGGGGATAGATAATTCTTCTGCTAACTAGCTACATTCGATCAGTATGTGGTTAATTTTATGTTCAATTCATCACTACTTAAGTAGTTATTAGACATTGGTCTTGAGAAGAAGATGATTTTAAACTTATAGAATGCCTAAATTGTCTAACAACAACAAGATGGACCATAAAATGATTATTAGTCGCAAATTCTTTTCCGGTTATTGTCTTGCGGTTATTGTACAAAAATAAGTTGGCTGACGAAAAGACAATTTTGGGATAACTAGTAAAACTTTTGGCAGGAGCCAGGGAGTTTTTGCAGCTGTTACTTTTTCAAAGCAAATAAACCTTGTATATGAAGGAAGGAATGAACAACCTAAATATATTGGCTTCCTAAAGATCCAAAGTCGACGCGTGTTAAGACCGTGTCAATATATATTGCACGATTTAACATGACACTATTTAATTAATCTCTATCCAAATACAACGGTTGGTACAATAATGATAACCGTAATGTTAGACAAAAACGAGTTCTGCATGTTTTTGTTCCGCTTAAAAGAAATATGCATAAGCCCTTGATCACATTTGGCACATGTATGATTCTGGTACGTACTCCTTGATATGACATTAGAAGGCCTTCAATATTGCTATGTTTATTAGAGTTGAGTAGCAAATTTTAATATGAATTTTCAACCTATGAAATTTGATTTTTTTTTTTTTTTTTTTTTCCTTTTTATCTAATGTATACAGCTGAATTCGAATTTTAGTCTAAAATAGCTGGAGTTACGTGCTTCTTCTCATTTTGAATGTAACAAAAAGTAACGTCGTTTGTAAAAGAACAGAGCACTCACTCAATAACAGATGAAGAAACTTTAATAAAAACAATTAAAAAAAAAAAGAAGAAAAAGTGTTTTTTTTCACTTTTCATATTCCGATTACAGCTTACCTCATAACTTTCTCTCTAACCGACAACTCACTAGCAACAGAGAGCTGACATATTTTGACTAAATCAGACTAACAACAAAATAGGAGAATACGACTAAATTAAAATATATGCTGTAACATGCACTGATTTTTAACATTGAAAATCATGATTCATGACAATATATAGATCGAATGGGACAAGGATTAATGGTTACCCACGAAAAAAATTAGATGTAGACTTCACATTTGTATGGATATGTGTGTGTGTGTGTGTGTGTGTGAAGCGCAAATCTCACAGATGGAGTAGTCGTTTGCATGTACTGTATAGTAGTTAATTTTAGGTGTATTACGCTTACAGTACGTAATAGAGCTCAAACGGCTAAATGTAGAGTGCATTCAACTTCTCCCTAGCTATTTTCAGAGACATAGCTGCCGAAATTAAAAGAACTAAACATATAGAAGAATGACGAACCCGATTCTATGATAAATAAGAAAATGATAAATATTAATTTATCTCTAATTAATACAATATTCACTCCTATTCTCTAATATATATATATATATATATATATATATATATATATATATAATATTGTCCGTTTTAAATCCAATGGTGTAAAATTTCCACATATACGCTAAAAATTATTCAGGATAACGCAACAATTTTTAGCGCGTATGTGAAATGATAAAATTGCCCCCAATATTTTGTCTTCTAGTGCATTCATGTTAAAAATTATGGTATGTACCATAAATAATAGCGCATACACGCTATAAATAATATAATATAACCACATCTATCCAAGTTTGAGTATGAGGGTGTTTTCTAACTTACACAAGTTCAAGTCTTGGCGGGGCTGTTTTTTATTATATTTTATTTTATTACCATTTATTCTTATTTCCATTTTTCCAATATTTATTATATGATATTCTGTACTTATATATAAATACTTATCAATTATATAATTATTAATAACTATAACTTTTTTTTATACCGTTATTAGTATTTAATAACTTTTAGGTTTATATCGTTTATTGATTCTATAGGTTACATTACACATTTGACCATTCAAGTTATCACTTAGTATCAATGTGCCGACTCAATTTTCATTAGTGATATTTATGTCAATCCAATTGCCTAATTTAAGTCAATTATAAAATTTTGTTGACTTTCTGTGCACATGACTCACATGTGCAGGGATAAAACCGTTTTAACAATAAAAAAAAAATCTAAAAAAAAAATTTAAAAACAGCGGCTTCAGCATATAAATAATTTTTTTTAAAAATAAGTAAATAAGTACAAACAAAAATTGAATAGGATTTATTTATTTATGTATTTATTTATCATATTTTAAAGCTTATATTTAATTGTTGAGATGGTTTTTTTTCAATTCCTCAACCAGCAGTATGCATCATCCATATATATAGGCTGTAAATAGCATTAATCCCCCCATAAAGTCAAGTCAACATCACCATCATTCAAATCTCCCCATTGGAAACCTCTTTCCATAGATAATGGTGTTATAAGCAAACCCTCCGCCATGCTATCGAGTAACCCCGGCATGTTAAACAATTCCTCCTCGTCCACAAACATCGTCGTCCTCGAACTATCCGAAAAACCAGACGAATCATTAAGGTGCGATGAAGAAGTGCCCGTAGCTACATGCTTCTCCTCCTCCACATTTATAGCAGAAGGCCTCATAACTTCTCTTGTCCTGGTTTCTTCTGGTGTCCCAAAACTCATGGCACCGGCAAGAGCTGCCATTTGTATATCCCTAGGTGAAGAAGACTTGGCTCTTTTTAAAAGCCAAGCCGAGTCCTGAAAGTTGAGTGGGGCAGTCTCGCCCCGGAGCGCTAGGGCTGCCACGTCGTGTGCCCTAGCTGCCATTTCTGGAGTAGGAAATGTCCCTAGCCAAATTCTTGATTTCTTGCTTGGTTCACGTACTTCACAAACCCATTTGTTTCCTTTTCTCTGTCGAACACCTCTGTAAATCGGGTGTCGGGTTTCTTTAAATTTCTTTCGCCCCGCTTTTCGCTTCTGGGAAATGATTGGCTTGCTTTCTGGTGTTAGGGTTTTAGGGTTATGTGGGAGATTTTCACTTGAGGAAGAAGATGACGAGGACGAAGCTGAAGCTGAAGCTGAAAAATGTTCATCTTCAAATTCCATGTACAATTGAATTCTAGAAAGAGAAAGAGTATTCAAGAGAGAGAATATCTGTTTGAATTGAATGTAAGACGATTTTTTCCTCTTTTTTTTTTTTTTTTTAAGTTGGAATGTAAGAAGAATGTAAATATTTTGAGATTTATACGCATTAGGATGCTTAAGGAATATACAGTCCCACGAACTATACAGCCCAAGACACACGTATAACTGTATAAGCATGTGCTATTTTTAGGCACTTGTATTTGAGCACGAGAGGTCATTTGTTTTTTAAGGTTAGAAACACGTGTGGAAACATATGTGCTTTTTACTTTGACTACGTTCTGGGCCCAACTCTCGCTGTTTTATACCCTGTGGTCCATTGTTACTTTTGCGGTCGCCGAAGCTCTTTCTTTTGCTTACGAGGATTATTGTTGCTGACCCCTTGTTGACTTTCAGATGGGTGATGCATCTCCGAATGCGGAGGTACACGTAACAAGCCCATGCCCCCACTCCGTCTTTCACACTGAAACACTTCAAACTACTAAAGTCATTGTTTACGTGTGACACCTAAATTAAATAAAGATTTTAATTTAAAATCATAATAATACTATAATATATATATATATATATATAAGGACAATTATTTATTAATGTTAGTTTTGTCATTTTGTCATTTCGTCATTTCTTGATTGTATATGTAAAATGATGCCACTTTTATATTATATCTATAGTTAAGTGCTTATGCGGCATTGTCACATGTTTTTTC
Source organism: Pittosporum tobira (assembly GCA_032359685.1). Lineage (NCBI taxonomy): Eukaryota > Viridiplantae > Streptophyta > Magnoliopsida > Apiales > Pittosporaceae > Pittosporum > Pittosporum tobira. The sequence continues at coordinate 14,600 of JAUMHB010048913.1, forward strand.
TCTTTCTATAAATCCTAATTATTCTAAATTACATCATTTCTTCCTAAGGATTAGATATATTCCTTAAGTACGATTAGAAATCAACATATAATATAAATAAATAAACACTAAATCAATTCTAATTTATTTATCGAGTCGATTCGGCATTATTAATTTTAAATTTCTGAGTCGGTCGAGTTTTTATCATATTCAAATGGCTACTTATAGTAACCTTTTCACATTAATCTTAAATATACGTAAATCAATTCATTGAGTCAGTTTTAGTTTATCTGTTGAGTTCACTCAGTGCTATTAATTTTAAACTTTTGACTCGGTCAAGTTTCCATCAAAGTCAGCTGGCTGCTAAAATTATATATTTCATTACATTAATCTATTCACATCACTCCTAAATATACATAAAATAATTCACATGCTACATACAATGTTATATATTGGTGCATGAATTTTTGTTTACTGAGTTGGTCTTTTAAAAAACTTCATTTGCAAACAAAAGTCCCTCCTAATTTGTTTCACATAAGGGGAAAAAAAGAACTCTGCTCACTGAATTAATTAATGGATATATATATATGTGTGTGTGTGTGTGTGTGTGTGTGTGTGCACTGGCGGAGTCATAATTTTGCCCCACTGGGGTGCAAATATCGTATACTAAAAAATACAATCCAATCATAATATAAAATATTTAACAGTGTAATTATTATGTTACTTGGATTTTAAGATTTTTGATTTAATAACTACTTTTATATTTTGGAATAGAAAGAATAATAAATATATAAATAATAAGGGACATTTAAATTATTGGGTGTGAAAATTAGGACTTTTAAAATTTTGATATAAAATTAGTGACTCATAGCAAAGTGAAAGTCCCATTTAAATTGTATTATTTATTAATAATTCTGATTTATCCCCAAAAAATTCTAATATACATGTAACTCTAATATCTGTATTCATAAATATACAAAATTTTAGAAAATTCAGTAGGGTCAACTACCCCCACTGGACCCTCTTTAGCTCTGCCTCTGTATATATGTATGTATTCCTTTTTGAAGTTAGTATTAGAATTTAAATATATGAGCTTTGTTTTTTAAAGAGAGTTACTTCTCTGAATTTGGCATTTTATATTTTGCAGAATAAGGCCTTACATAGAATAAATTCAACACCCAAAAAAGAGGTGAGAAAAAACCTCAATAATTCTGACAACATCAAAGGAGAAGTATTTAGAGATTACGAAAATCAAATATAATAAAAAATTATATTTAATAAATTAAATATAAGTTAAAATAATTAAATTTGCAATATAAATTCAAATTCAAATTTCTAGTGTAGCATGTCTGAATTTAACCTATTAAGTTTATTAAGTAAAGAGAAATGAAGCCCAGGATCTTCCCAGGATAAAACTAGAAGCCCAATCCATCAATAGACAAACGATACAAGTCTGAGTTGTTCAAGCCCTCCAGAGGCCCATTAAACTATAGTTAACGTTGCATTCTAGTAGTATAAAACTGGATTCTGCATCCGTCAATATACGGACAAGCCCTTTTTTTTTTATAATTGTTATTGAGTTTGAATTGGTATGTTGAAATTTAATTACATTGTTATTTTATTAATAATGGTATATTAAATGGTAAGTTTTTTGTTTATTTTTTTATTTATATAAAATTTTATTTTTTTGTTCTGATTTTTTTAAATATTTAATATTTTAAATCTTTTACTAAGCATACATATTTTTGGGTTAAAAGTTTTATATTATTTTTTGTCTTTCTTTAAAATATACTGTTTAATTATTTTAAAATCTTAAAACATTAGCAGTTATATTTCGATGTCTATCCCTTTATTTTGAAAACTGACATATGAAAATCATGAAACATATAAAAATTAGTGTGCTTATATATAATACAATAATTTTTATTGATACATCTATTAAACGTTAAATTCACAAATACCTTTTTTTTTTAATTTATAATTTTTATGATGTGGAGCTAATATACTTTTTTGTCCAAAATGATTCAAAAGAATACTATAAAAAGAGGGGATCAAAATATATAAAGACTATGGAATGAAAAACTAAATGCGTTAGTATATATAAAGTCATTATCATTTATGCAACTTAATTAAAATATAACCATAAATTAATTAGGTTGTTATTTGACTCATGAATAGATATGTGTATTTATATGTTAATAAATGTCAAGGTATAATTATCAAAAAGAAAAATTGGGTAAGTGGATTTAGGTCCTAGTTAAGGAATATTTTTGTCCTATTTATGGCAAAATGTTTAACTAAATATTTTAAAGTTTGTGCTTTATATATATA
>JAUMHB010048924.1:0-16907 GCA_032359685.1 Pittosporum tobira
GATAATTTTCATCATTACAAGTCTAAAATACAAAGCGCGCCTAGCCTGCCCCTTACGACTCCTTTTGTCCTCGACCTCTTGGTCGATGATCGGATTACTCTCTATGAGGGAATATCCAACATTTATTATTTTTGGACATCCATGTATCGGGCGTTCAAGTCCCGTCAGGATGTTTGTTGATTTATTGACAAGCCGACCTCCTTTTTGAAGGAGAATGCCAATATGGCTCATTGGCCTAAACAACTTCCTAGGTTCATCTATTTTATCAGCCTCAAGTTGAATTAATTATTTCTCGCCAGGTACCTAAGCATATAGTTTAAAGATCTAGTTTGGGGAATAGTTAGTAGGACCTTATGTGCTATGTCGTAGTACCTGGTGGGTTGAATTTCATCTAGCGTAAGGCATGGAAAGCAAATGTAGGCCCAAGTCCGAACAAGCCATAATGGACTTCCTATAATATTACTAATATCTTTATTAACCGTATTGGATAAGCAAAAGTATAACATACCAAGTACATATGGTCCTAAGTAAGGTAACCTTAATTGGACTCATTACTAAAGCAGTAGCTAAAGGAAGGCATCCCTTAGTTTCTGACACAAAAAATGAATCTGTTTAGCACATATAGGATGAACATCATATTTTATTTGAAGTCAGGTTCTTGAGGCCTCGAGAGGTGCCAATAGCTTGATCAATTACACCAGTGTATGAGATGGGTTTATCAAGTGAGACTAGAAGTCGGTCCTCAGGAAGGTGGAGCCATCATGGTAGCATGAAGAGGCATTCCATTAAAAAAAGAAACATAGCATTACATTTCAGAAATGAGTTGCACATTTATCAATATATGTGTGTGTGTGTGTGTGTGTGTGTGTGTGTGTGTGTGTGTGTTGCACGGTAGAGGATGTGGACCCTCCAGGTAACATAAATGAATTGGAGCAAATACTCCACATACAGTTCATGGCTGCATTTATCCTCTTGTTAACTCTAATATGAGCGGGCAATTAGATGGCATAATAAATGTTTAACCATTCTCTACATGTTAATATACTTCTCTTCCATCCTTACGACCCATGTAGCCCAACCATCACAGGGGATTGAACAACATCTTTAGTTGTTCAACCAGTCATGCCATTTGAAGCCCTCGTCAGATGCCAAGAATGGCATTATATCAAGCATGGGGAACTCGACCGCAAAATCGGCAGGTGGGTTATTACTGACACTGGGTCTAAGCCTGCACACCACAAAATTTGCACTTGCAGGGGCTAAGATGGTCTTGTCAACATGCGGAATGGTCTTTCTTGTCTTAAGGCAATGAAAATTTGGGATGAGAAGGCAAGCACGGGTGAGGTTTGAGAAATTTAGGTTGCTTCTCCATGATGAAAGTTGTGTTAAGCTGGGATTCGTGGTTTTTATAGTCATCATGGGAAATTGCAATTGATCATGTGTGAGGTAGTTACTGGAAATTGAAGAATTTAGTTGGTTAATTATGGTAAATATTTATGATTCGATTTTAATTTAATTAGTGGTTCTTGATTATTATTCCCTCCATTTTAACATCTTATTCCAATTTAATTTTTTTACTGAAATTTTATAGTTTTATGTGAATTCATGTAAACTTACTTATAACAAATTTTGTAAGTACTTAATTACCCAGTTCCAAACAAAGATATTCATTCTAACTTTGAACTTTTTGAATATTTTGTTGCCTTTTGTTTTCAGAGTAAACAGTAATATGCATATGACTCCATGTATTATTTGTACATAAAGCTTTGAGTACGTCTTGCATGTTTATGACCCAAGGAGGTCTTGATAGAAATTTTGATATATGATAGAAATTTAGAGTTTTCGCATATGTTTTGGTCGAAATACAACTTTACAAGGCATCACAACTCTCCTGTCAGATTGAACTCACAAATTTCCTAAAACAAAAATTAAGTAAATCTTACTAAAACCAACGAATTAAACTTACAACTTTGTAACCCTAACTAAGAGAATTGATATTTTCACAAACATATTGCTCTTTCACATGAACAATGCATGAGACCAACACTTATGGGAGGCAGAGCTTGTGACTGTAAATAAAATGTGAAAATAATACTTCCCTAAATAGATTAGGAGCGAACACACTTTTATGGAGCTTACATTTTTCTTGGCAAAATCAGAACAATAAGCCCAGAACAAAGGGCCTTGTTTTCTGAACCACCTCAAGTTTGCCAGAAATCTAGCACGCACAACCAGCCTATATTATTTACCTAAGAAGCAAGTTCACGGGTAATTTTGGTGGTTTTAGGGGGGTGGAAGGGAAGGATAGAGGAGTTCATCAAATCTTTAAAAAGGAGAATTCCGGTGCATTTTCTGGAAGGTTTTAAAAACATATTTTTAATATAATTTTTTATTTAATTATTTTTTTCCCCTTATATTACTATTAACTGTTTACTGTTTTCTTAACACTCTTATAGAAGGATTAGCAATTACCATTTGTCTTTGATTATGTCAGACTTGTCCTTTCATACTTTTTTACTCGTTTGTCATTTCAGTGCACTAATTATTGAATGGCAAACAAACAAATTATATTTTTTAATTTGGAAGCCGTCTAATCCTCAAGACAAAATTATAGTCAATGACAATCTCTTTTCCCCTCTATATGATACATGTAATTATATTACTGCACGCATAGACACATTTATTTATATCTTGATAACCAATTATTAGAGTGGCTAAATTTGAATATCAAAATTAGAAATGTGTCATGTTATGGTTTGTTATAATAATGACTCACTTATATATATAGTCAAACATTATAATTAAATATTGATATAACATTTAATATGTTTAGTAATCAACACATCTTTAATCACCCTAGCAAGGTTCCTTGATAGCCGAGCAATTAGAATTACCAAGAGAGGTGGTCAAACTTTCTTAATCTGAACTCAACTGGTTTAGTGCAAATCTCTGTCGGTTGATCACCACACCGAAAAGAGTATAGTGTTACCTTTCGTTGACTTTGTTTTTCCGAATTTGAAGTTTTTATAGGACACATTTAAAAATAATTGTTTTAATATGTTATAGTAAGTTTTACTGGTAATCTGAACTCTAAGGAAAAATATTCTGTATTTTAGTTTTCTCGTCTCTGTCTTATGCAAAATATAAAAAATTTCACACGGACGAAATACACGTACTATTACACATTCATTTGTGTTGATTTAGGACCAACACTGAAGCTGAACTAAGTCCACATTATTTTGTGTCTTCGTAGTGCCTTCTCTATTTTGTCATACTAGTGACAATTTATGGACTATGAAAGCAATAATGTTTCGAATAATATCACCACCACACTAATAAAGAAATACTATGACACATGCTCCTTCCTAGTTGGATGCTGTTAATTTGGAATATGGGAATTTATAATCAAATTCCTATTCAAATACTGTTCTTATTTGATCCACACATTTTGGCAGAAAAATGTTTATCCCCTTGTTTTCGAAATGAGAGTTCCATTTCATTTTATTTTATTTTGAAGTTTTCGAAACATTTGATCAATGACGAAAGTGATTAGATCAAGCTATTCATTTACCGTCATGTTATTTCAGCTATGCTTTGAGGTTAATTGGGATCGTCGAGATGAGCAACAACATGTTAGAATCAAGAACTCTTCTACAAATTATTGAAATAATGCAAACAGAATGGAATGTGTATATAGCAGAGAGTATTTTGAAGTGTTATGGGAATCCGCTCCAAACAAATAGCACGACTCATAATTGACCCAATTCAGCACCCGAGTTTGGGTGTTTAGTGACCGTATGGTTGCACCCATGTGAGCTTGGTCTAACCCCTCTCTCTCCTTCGGTTCAATTAATAAACATCACCCATGAAGGTGCTCCTATGGACCTATACACAATATATGTTTTCACCTTAAACCGATGTAGGACAGAATTACAGAGGTTTCTCAAACAATTCATATTTCATATCATCCTATCATGTTTGAGACTTCATATTCCATTAGTTAATTCCTTTGAATTATTTCTTTATAATTTATAATATTCCTACTTAAGTAATTTAGTTAGCGTCTCTTTATTGCTAATTTGAATGTCAATAAGCCACCCTAATTAATTAGGCCTCAAAGTTTACTAAAGCTTATGTTCTTATACGAAATATTTCCAACACAAACCTAGATACAAGAACTCTATATAAATCCTCCCTCTCGAAAATGGTCGTATTCACTTAAAATCTTAAATTTAGTTGATTCCTTCTATTCTTTCTCATACCGAGAGTTATGTTAGCATTGGTTGGAGAAAAAAAAATGTGGCAACACCTCTTCTCTCCTTGTGCAGGTTGAAAGTTGCACCTGTTTCAAGCAAATGATGACGTATGAAGACTCTAACGAGAATAGACATCAAAGACATCTCTACAACAAGATTTGTAATAGCTGATTTTCTATGTCTACCGCCATTCATATCCAAATAGTTTTGATGTGAACATAATATATTTTCCAGAATATTTTTCTGATATACCGATGGTAATATTGATTAAGCTAACTCACAAAATCCAATTCCATCCGAAGAGGTAAATGGAAAATAGCAGAGAATCAAAAATTCTTGTAAATTATAATTGATGATTGAAAGTGGGATTCTTAGAAGTTTCCATTAAAAATATTTTAATGATGTAATACATTAATATCACAAATATCAGCAGACGTGCGTCAAGTAGATCTCCAAAATTTTGGTCAACTAAGCTTGTTAACAGATCACATCACGTTTCTTTATTTAATTATCTATTACCTACCTTTGTGTAGAGTTTAGCTAATGATTACATTTATATATAAATGCTTCCTATGATTCACATTCTCTTGTAGCTGGTCTCAGATAATTCCCTCCTCCCTCTCTTTTCTCTCTCTTGGGTGAAAAATGGGAGAAATATATTCAAGTTTTTGGCTTGTCATGATCACAACACTTTTTTTCGTCATTTTTCTTGCAAGGTTTGTGCAAGATAAAGGGAAGAAAGTTGGAAAAGGCAACCTTAAATTGCCTCCTGGAGAAAGAGGGTGGCCGATAATCGGGCATAGCGTCCAATGGTACAATGCTGTTGCAAGTTCTCATCCACCTCGTTTTGTTGAAGAACAAGTTAAAAGGTTTACACAAAAACCCTTCATGTGATTTTCTTCTTTCCATCTATATATGTATCTTTCTAAAAATTCATTATGTAATGCTCATTGGTGCCAAAAAGTCTCATTTAATTTCACTTTTTCTGATTATATGTATTTGACAGTAACTTGAGACTGGAAAGAGTTAATGAAAAAATGTGTTTAAATGGAGAAAATTCAACTGTAATACCAGGTCATCGTGTGTAACGTACTCACTTGCATAATACCAGGTCATTACTTAATTAAGTATGATTGGATAGGCACGTCGTATATCATTGTCATAAGAAGCGTTCTTTCCTTCAAGTGTACATGTACGTTATCAACCAACCTTATATGCCTTAATCTGAAAATTCAAAACACAAATTGGACAATCATACTAGATCATGTGTATATACCTCAAATTTCGATTTGGTGAAGTTCAAAATAGTCGATCTATGCGTCAAGTGTATGGAACAAAGGTTGCATACATATTTAAAAGAGCTGCACTCTCATGACCTCTGAGACTGACATTCAATAATGCAATTATTTGCCATACAAAGTAACCTTTTCCTATAGATAGATGGATGGATTGACCATTTTGAACTTCACCAGATCGGTATATTTTGAGCTTAAGAAATTAACTAAAGCTCCCAATGAATGAATAAATTGCAGGCATGGGAAGATATTCTCTTGTAGTCTCTTTGGTAAGTTGGCCGTTGTGTCGGCAGATCCGAGCTTTAACCGATTCATAATGCAAAACGAAGGGAAACTTTTCCAGTCAAGCTATCCGAAATCTTTCAGAAACTTGGTTGGAATAAATGGAGTGATCAATGCACAAGGAGAGCAGCAAAGGAAACTCCATTCCATCGCCTCCAACATGATGCGATTAGATAAGCTTAATTCTCACTTTATCAAGGATATTCAGATGGTTATGATTCATACTTCAACAAATTTTCCTAACAATCAAGTCATACTTCTCCAAGATGTTTGCAGAAAGGTAACACTTCTTTAAGTACAATATATTTCTTTTTAGTAGACAGCTTTTAGGGTCTGGTGGGGCTAGCCAACATATTTTAATAGTTAAAAATTAGCTGTAAGAATTTTGAACCCATTTTTATATATCTAGATTGCCAATATGTTTGTACTTTTTCACATAATTGCATTTTTCTCCAAGTTCTAATTATAATCTCAATTTTGTTATGTACAACATAATATTCATAAAAGATTATTTCCCAAGATCGAAGTGACAAATATAAAAGTTGAATATAAACTTACATATAAGAGGAGTTTCTGTTTGTATATGTATTAACATGTTTGTCACAATTTATTTGATCAGTTTATAATTTTATTTTAAATATAAATAATAAATAAAGCAAAAGGTCAACGCATGTTTTTTTAAAATTTATAATTTATTTAAATTAATAAATAAGTTTAATTTATTTTTTAAAATGAGCTGCTGTAGCTAGGATCACATGCATACAAGACTTGGGTATGTAAACTATCTACTCCAAGCAAGTTGCATAATTAAAAAATATGCAAGCATGTGCTGATCCTTTGTGTATGACACACGAGTGTTGGATTGATAATTTACTAGTACATATTTTATGTGATGCATGTGATATCATATGAGTTCCTGGCTTATAATTAATGAGCTTGTAACATCCATGGCCATTATATTTTCCAGGTAGCTATTAATTTAATGGTTAATCAACTGCTGGGAGTTTCAAGCGAGTCCGAAGTTAATGAACTGGCTCACTTGTTTTCTGACTTTGTGGATGGCTGTCTCTCTCTTCCCATCAACCTGCGGGGTTTTACGTTTCACGCTGCCATGAAGGTCACAGATACTGCCACCCTTGATTATATATAGGGTTTATTTACAGATCTAACATAAGCATAAGCTAAATAGTCAAATCAAGCCATCGGATAAAAGTCAATTAATACGAGATTGAACGGTTTAGATTAATTTACTTGGTCAAATAATGCATTGCGCTAACGTTCTACAAGAGTCCCGGTTCATTTGTGTGGCGGGAAAGTTTTAATTCTAATGTTGCGCCTTAATTATATCTGTCCAACGAAAGATGTACTCGGGATAATTTAGCATCTCTTGCGCTAAGTATAATTAAACCAAAATGAGTACTTTATTCTTCGCATTAAATAACGGTGGCCTTTGCAAACCTTTATGCGATACAAAAGGCGGCTATTGCTTCTCAATTATGCGATCTCGGTTTGAATGACCAAGATCACATGGAGAATTTTAACTACGTAGTCAATTTTGGTCTAGAAAAATGTGTGTATAAAGAGCCGATCTAAAGCTGGAGGTGGTGATCTAAAGCTGGAGGTGGCTAAGTCATTGTAGTAAGTCACCAAATGCAGAGTATTGAAATGCTCAGATTGAAAAGAGTGATTATGGGTAGCCAATTTGAGCCTTTGGATCGTTTTCTAGACGGTCTGGATTAAGTAGCTTACTACAGTTCCCTAACTACTTCCAACCCTGGGTCCAATCCATATATATATAGCTACTTGTTTATTATCTTGCATGCATGTTGGTTTCCCAGCTCTAATTGTTTAACTAGAGGATTTTTTTTTCCCGCTACTTGAACAGGCAAGGGAGAACATAATAAGCAAAATAAACAAGATCATAAAAATGCATAGACAACGAGGGCCATTAGACGTTGACGTTTGCAATGGTTTGCTAGGAAGACTGGTAGACGAAGAAAGTCTGCCTGCAGATACAATGGCTGATTTTGTTATTAACCTTCTCTTTGCTGGCAATGAGACTACAGCTAAAACCATGCTTTTTGCTGTTTATTACCTCACTAACTGTCCTGAAGCCATGAAGCAAATACTGGTAAGTACTAAGTAGTACATACACAATAATTCCTTATTTTACTTATGCAATGAATCCCATTTGAGCATCCCAAAAATACCCAGTTTGACAGTTTCTTGGTCAAAATTATTATATTTAGAACAAAAATTAGGCCTATTTTAAAATGTTCTTAAAAGTAACAAAAGATAATGGAACTTGGAACATTGCTTTTAAAAGTAGACTCTTCCTTTGGAAAGTTTAAGGAAAGATAAAACTTTCTTGCTATGGAATAGTTGGAGTAAACGAATCCAATCAATTCTTGAAATTTCTCATAATCAATAGTCGCGTTAATTTCTATAAACGGATTTCCATGTCTCATAAGTCTATGCTTGAAAACAGGAAGAGCAACAAAATCTTAAGAGAAAAAAGAGCAGCAGCTTGGATGGTAAAGAAGAGATGCTTTCATGGCAAGACTATAAAGCTATGCCTTTCACTCAATGTGTAAGTTCTTGTTATTAACTTAATATATATAGTCCTCGATCTATTTGTTGAGTAAAATTTTGTCAAATTTTAATTAAGTTTTGTATTTGATCTTCAACAGGTAATTGATGAAACACTTCGGCTGGGGGGGATTGCAATTTGGTTGATGAGAGAGGCAAAAGAAAACATTGAATATCAAGGTATCAAAATATATGTATCTCTCTCTTGATTTGATTTGGTACTACTATTTTCAATAATTTTTTTCCTAAGTTGGGAATTACTATTTCCACACAAAAATATGCTAATTTCACAAATATTTTTCATGACTTAACTCAAAATGTATTAGCAAATAGAGTAAACTAATGTGACTCACTTGGTTTATGACATTTTCAGATTATGTTATTCCAAAAGGATGTTTCGTAGTTCCATTTCTTTCTGCAATCCATCTGGATGAAAACTTATACAATGAATCAGTCATGTTCAACCCTTGGAGATGGATGGACCCTCAAAATCTAGTAAGTCTTCTCTAAGATCATAGGCGAACACTACGTACGTGTGCAGTAGTGAAGTGAGAATTTGAATTGATTAAAAATTAATTTCAGCAGTGAAAGATTTTAATTATGATAGATTACTTTTACTGTGAAGACACCACTCAAAAAGCAAGGGGTCTCTCCTCCCATTTTATAATATAGATTACTACATATATTCTAAGATATAAAGAAATTATTGATTTTAAAAATATTAACTTTGAACAATTTTAAATTCAATAACATGAACCATTTGAGTTTTAAAATAAAAAAAAAAAAAATGGTAACTAATAATATTTTTTAAACAATTCAAGATTTTATAATTATATTGACTATAAAGTTAACTTTGTAAAAGTCTGTGTGCTCTTATAGTTGTAAATTATTTATTCTATTTTATAATATTCTTCTAACAAAAATATTTTGAATTAAGGAAAAGAGGAATTGGAGAAGTAGTCCGTTTTACTCTCCCTTTGGAGGTGGTCCTCGTTTTTGTCCAGGGGCAGAGCTAGCTCGACTTCAAATCGCTCTATTTCTACACTATTTTGTAACTACATACAGGTTTGTCTTCTTTCCTCAAAAATTTGTTTATTCTCGTAATTTATTACTCTATTCATTCCAAAATAATTAGACATACCTTAAAAATATAAACTATGGTATTTTATTATACTAAAATAAAAAATATTTTTAACTTTAGAACGTAACAAAAATAAAATTTAATGTTGCGTTTGGTTTCCATTTCTTAATGTATTTGTATTTCAATATTCGTTAAACTTTGTTCTTCATTATGTTTTTGCAGGTGGACTCAGACGAAGGAGGGTCGGATGAGCTTCTTTCCCTCGGCAAGATTAGTGAATGGATTTTCGATCCAATTAACAAGATTACATGTGAAAATGGATTCAGATTGAGAAACAAATTTATATATCTTCACAATTATTACAGACAGTCGTTGTAACTTTTTTAATGTGTAAATATATAGCTTTGAAACATTACATAGTAGTTAAAACATTTTGGGAAAAGTTCAATTGAAGACCCTTTGATATTATTTATTTTATTTTTTATTTTTTTTGGGTCAATTTGCAAATGTAAAATGATTCTAATCAATTTTTAATGATGCGGAAGCGAGTATTCTAAACTGATTAAGAAGTATTACAAAGTACTAAGTTTGTTGTTTTAAAATTTTAATAATTTCACATCATAGGACGAACAAACTCAAATTGGAGTACCTCGACGGATGATCGAGTATTTTGCAACATTTTCAATTAGACGATAACTTAAAATAATTTGTTTCACTCATCTCAAATTTTCATATCGCTGTTTTTTAACCAATGAAATAGTGATATTTTATCTTATGAGTCGAACTCATCCGACACTCTCAGAATGAATTTGTAATTATATTCGTCCATTAATTTTGGAAAGTGAAAAGAACTCAGTTCAAAATTCAAGCAAGAAGTTGAGAAAATTATATATTCAAATTTACGAAATTTTATGTTTCCAATATCCACCCAATCAGTTAATTTTTCTCTAAGATACGATACAATCTCTTCGTTATTTCATTACCAAAATTTATGTTGTAGATATTTCTATAACAAAGAAGCCATCATTTGTGGTGTTTGTGATGCAAGATTGGTTGCTAGTGTTGATAAGCACAAGAATCCAGCTAACAAACAAATGAAAATCAAATGCAAAATCAAATATATCTTAAAGTCCATGATGTCGTGAGATTATACTATCAATGTATTATACTCCCTTGATATTAAAATGATGGCCTTGATTTTGGCATTTTTTTTATACAGATTTTAAGATACTTTAAAATTGCATACATTATATATTTAATATATTAGAAAATATGATATAAAAAGATGTTAAGAATGTCAAAACATATATATGTAGAGATATTTTTAAAAGTATTCGAAAAAATCGTATAAAAAAGTGTCAAAATTTAGGTCATCCTTATTAGAACGGATGGAGTATATAACAAGTCAAAAACTAACTACAAATGGTTCATCAAGTCTTTATATATAGGCACTACTTCCTTCATCCAAGTTTTATTGTCCTAGTTAAAAATAAATTCATGTTAAAAAATTATTTGTTTTATCTAAAGTAACTATTGATGCCAAATTCTCGTCTGTGCCCTAATTGTGCTTTTTGAAACTTGTTCCTCCTAAAGTTACTTGAGCGATGGGAAATTATGTTTTTTTCGCCTATTTCCTCTCTGATAACCAAATAAGTGACGGAATAAGAGGAAATGAAGGCAACAACAAGAATATTAGGATCTTCGAAGAATTGATTATGATTTATGTACTGAATCTGTATACGAAGAAGGGTTCATATAAGGTTCATTCTAACTTGCTTCTCAAGTTAGGAAACTTTTTGGATGACTACAATTTAATTGGACTTCTTCTCAAAGTCTTCTTTCGTAACTCTAATCTCTTTAGGAGTACGTTTCTAATATTAAGAGATAAGACATGAGAGTAATATTTCTATGTATCTTAGTCAGCCGCCTTACAGAATCTTACTCTGGTTCGCAGTGCTCTTTGGGCCAGGCCCGTGATTTGGTCCACAAGGCCCGCCTCTAGCTAGGTTAGGCTCGAACATTTCCAGTCGCTCCTCCTTATCAAACACTGACATGAAAGAGTGAAAGTTTCGATCCAAGTTCGGCAAGTTTCCCTAGGGGATTTGCCACTGGGTACAAGAGTTCTAAAGTAAAATTCTCCTACGAATCCACTTGGATGGTCTTTTAGGCCATCTTTTTTACACCTGAACTTCTTCCAGTATTCGAGCCACAGCCAAGCCCAACCCACCAAGTAAAAACTTGCGTCTTTTGGTCCATTTCCTTTGTTCCCATGTGGAGTAAGGTGTATTCTGTAAACACACTGTTACAACCGCGAAGATCACCCGTCCTTTTATAAGCCATAATCTACAAATCTACAGTCGGTCTTACATAAGTATTGAGAAATTCATCTTGAGTTCACATGCATGATTTCAACGTTTTCTTATTTGAAAGGGGTCTGAAATCATACTTCCATTTCTTCACAAGCGGAGGTCAAACCCTATCTATTCGGAACCTTTTAAGGTTTGGATTTGTTCGTTGGGCCCGGCCATGGTGTTCCACCTTCAATTGTGGTTTTCGTGTGTACATCGAGCCTGTTTGACTACTTACCCATACACGCCTTAATAAACGCAATAGGACTTTTTATAGTTTTGTCATGCCCCTTGGATCATTTTGTGTTTAATGTCAACCATCCATCTCAAAAATATATAAATCAAAATCAATTTCTTCTTACCACTTTTGCATTTCTTTCTTTCCAAATCCATAAAACTCTGAACCTAATTCTCGATAGGATTATGGTGACTGCTCAACTTCACACTAAAAACACTTCTTTTTCCAACCAAATAAGCTCCCTACACTCTCTTTTTTTCCATTTCATCTTTGTTTATACATAAACTCCTTCAAAACTTCAATCTTTAAGTATATTTGGTTGGAAAATGAGGATAAAAATATTATCATCCTTCTCCAAGTACACCTAAGATATAGGGTCTAACCACACCAAAATACCCGACCTCCCTCCTTTTAGCCAGGCTCTTTTAGTCTTCCAGTCCATCCCATAAAATAGACTTCTCAGGAAGTGAAATAGACTCCCAAGAAGTGAATCAGAGGGAAAGCACTGCGACCGACCAATAGGGGTCGTATTAAGAGGATAATTAGGCTCAGTTCTAGAAAGAGAGGAAGATAGATGAGGAAGTGGGGCCTTTTAGATGCACTACGAACGATCCTGAGGAGGAGGAGGAGGAGGAGGAGATCGACCAATCCTCCTTTTCTAGATGCAATTATCCCAACTCGTTGATGACGGAATACATCCTAGAGTTGATTGTGTCTTTAAGGTTCTTCGTCTAAGTCTATGTTCTCATATGCCTACGCATCACCAAGTGAATATAGAACTGTCCTGATGATGTGTGGGTCGGTGTATGCATGCATGACTTCAAGTGTAGGCTTTAGATGCCTCCCCACCCATTTCTCTTAGAGCTGCTCGACGACATAACATCAGACTAGACTAGCTTAACCCTAACTCATTTGTGCGCATTTTTGCCATCCTGGCCATGTGCAAGAGGCCATGTGTTAAATAGCCAAGGAAGATACATTCATTAGATTTGGGTTGGAACTTGGATGAGGTATGATTTACCAATGTTCAAGATGAAGTAGGAGTACCCAAAAATGTAAAAGTAATTAATCTTTGGCTTCCTTCCTTTCCAAAGCTCACAAGGGTTCTTGTGAGAACACCGGTTTTTAGGCCTAATTTAGATCTAACTAATTTTATTTCTCCTAATAGTTTATAGCATAAAAGTATAGAGTTGTCATCTTATTTTTAAGAAAAAAGAAAAGTTAAGGAACTAGTCCACAAAATTAGCAAATTTGGGTTCGGAGACTTGTTTACAAATTAGGAATACTATTATTATTCGATATCTAATTAACCCTAAGAAACTCTAGGTCAAAAAAAATCGACTATGTGAGAAGAATTCGATATAGTGCACATATAGCAAATTTTTATTTTTATTTATTTTGGATCATGGATTTAAAGAGAAATAGATTTAAAGAGAAATAGATTTTGAAAAAAAAAAGGTTTTGGGCCACCAAACTTTAAATAGTTACATATAAATAAGTTTTTTTCTTATAAATAGAAACTACATAATTTCATTGATATTGATATAAATATTATGATATTGTTTTCAAAATTCTTTTTTCTTTTGAACATGTGACATTGTTTTTTTTTTTTTTTTTTTGGTTGAAAGTAGTATTAGTTATAAAGCAACAATTTGTTCAAAATATTAATGGATTCATGTTAATTTAAATATTAAAAATTTAATTTTGACTTTTCAAAAAATAATAAACCTTTAATTGACGACAATCTCCGAAGTCAAATAAATATCTCAAGCCACGTGTATATCTGCATGTACCTCCACCATTGGACTTAACAATCATAATGTACTAATAGAATTTAAAAAAAATATATTCTAATGTACTCCCTCTCAAATTAAAAGTTTTATACACACAACTTTCAATTTCTTTCAGAGGTATATGAACAAAATTATTATAATTATAAAGACAAATATAGTAACGTGAGGCAAGACAATAAGAAAATAAATTAAATAATGACTAGGATCACACTATATCACTGTTGTTACTAATCTATAACAAGTCAAGAGACCTCTCAAGTATGGATATTGATTTTATAAGTCAAATATAGCCGATGTATGAATTAATTCTAATATGCCCAACTCAAAACGAAATAAACCGAATAGTGGCGAGGATCACATCACATATTTGTTAAGTTGAGAGACCAATCCAATACGTATATTGAATTTTCAAGTCAAATATAAGCAAGGTATGATTTCACTCTAATACCACAATGTAGAACTGTATAGGTAATGTTAGAAAAATCTAGTAATATAAGAAGGAAGATTTAAATACTTTGAGAAGTGTATGTATATTTTTTTAAATAAGATATTTTTCTTATACAAAAGCAAATTCTATTTCAGGATACAATAAAACAAAAACTAGATTCTGAATTCGAGTGTTGTATATTTGAGAATGATAATTCATAAAAATTGATTAAAATTGCAGGCAATGAGTTTCTATATATACGTCACCAACAGTTGTAATATTTTGAATTTAAAAATTGTGACTATTGGTTTGCAACTGTTCAAATTTTAACAGTTACAATTATTCAAAATAACTATTACGAAAATTAAAATTAAAAAAACAATTTCAATTTTTGCGACTGCGGCAAGCATGCAAAGTGCTAAGTGCGTCTAATAATCGCATCAAAATCGCGTAATAATCACACTCCTGCATGCGGGTATATATAATATTATTTCTACAAGTAATCAAATCTTGATAACTTGAACCCATATATAAATTCGTTATTGAAAAGATTTAACACCAATATTGAATAAAAAAATTTCTTCCTTATTACACTATATCTAACAGGTAACCGTAACATAACGTAGTTGTTAGCGGAGGATCATAATTCCAATAGATAAACCATATAAGTAACCCCAATAAATATTAAAGTCTTCCTAAGAAATCATCTATATTAGAAATTAAACCATGTGGGGAGTTTGGTGAGTTAGTATGATAACTACCTTTATGTTTTTTTTATTCTTTTATCTCTCACACATTCATTCTTCATCTTTGACTCATTTTAATTTTCATCAGACTCTCTTATCTAACCTCATGCCAATCTAGCTTTAAATACAAATGAAGGGGAACCATCTTCACAGCTGTTGTTAGTTCATACATTTTGAAGGTGAATGATAACTTGGTTTTCCATATTACCTTAAATATTTCCATATAATTAGCTATTTCATACATTAATCTAAAATTTTGATGGTTCTTGAAAATATATGTTAGTATTAGTTATGTGGATAAACAATTAGGAGGGCCTACATGATGAAGTATAAAATCCTACAGATATAATTAATGCTCCATCAATTCTATTCCTATGTTTCTATCTTTTGTCTATTTTAGAAAACAATTAGTTACTTAAAATTAATGCCACATAAATTAGCCTTTCTTATCTATTCAACGAATTGACTCCAATGACATGTAACCGTTATTATAGCTATTTATTTCTATTTTTATTAGCTAGCTAAAATACTAATTATTTTTTTTAATTAAGTAATAAACATTTATTGTGGGACAAAGTTAAGTAACAAAATGTTCTTTACATGTCTATCTATATAAAGGGTGACAGGTGCAATCAAACTACAATGCTTACACGTAAGAAAGACCCTTATACAGTGCCAGTGTTTGAATATTATTAAGTACTTCAGGTGAAAAAGATGACATTCGAGAAAATTATCACCATTCTTTTAATTTTTGTTTGTCACAATCGGATTTCTAGAATCCACTGCCTCTAATGCATCTACTGCACCTGCGCATAGGTCGTCTCCTTCCTCGACTCCGTTTACTATCAAAAGCATTGGTATTGGTATTACTTCCCTTTACATGTACTTAAAATAATATAAAATGAGGTTCAACCATTCTTCCCAAAAAAACCATCATCAGTCATGTACTTCATCTATCTAGATTTATTTATAAAATTTTATTATCTACATTCCCAAATTAAGTAATATACAATACTCTAGCTTTTTAACAACAGGAAAATTATATTAGTGCCCATCATTAATAAAGAGAACGAATATGGTAAATACATGTTCTATACGTGAGGGATACTTATATAATTTTTTATGATTAAAAGGTAGAATGGAGTTTATTAATGAATTTTTGAGTGTAACCTATACATAATGCAAAGATATAAC
Organism: Pittosporum tobira; assembly: GCA_032359685.1. NCBI lineage: Eukaryota > Viridiplantae > Streptophyta > Magnoliopsida > Apiales > Pittosporaceae > Pittosporum > Pittosporum tobira. Next base: position 16,250 of record JAUMHB010048924.1, read on the forward strand.
TAGCCCATTCACTTTATGCAACCTACAAATCAAGATTATATTAGCTGTGATTTTTATGAGACTATTGAGCTCTCTCTAACTTTTTAAAGATACATCTATACTTTATAGGGTTTAACATCATGTCAGATACAAAGGTTGTCAATCCAAAAGGATTCGGAGTATGCCTAGCTGTGTTATGTGACGATTGTACTACTGCATGTCAACATCTGGGATATGAGTATGGTATATGTGAAAAGGTACATAAGTGTTGTTGTTACGATGACGGACAAATATAATTACTAGTCCCGATTCTTTGATCATTGTCCAAATTTGAAATAATTGTTATGCATCTCAACAATAATATAATGTTTCTTAAAACCTAGTATCAATATTTATTGATGTTTTTCTTCGGCTTATTTGTACATTTAATTTGTTTCTCTATATGTCTATATTTTCTTTTGGATACCAATTAAATATAAGTAAGATTAATGGAATGTATCTGTTGACAATATTGATCAACAACACATTTTAAAATATTCAAAAGAGGAGGGCCATTAACAAACTTTCGACAATGAGGATATCATGTTTTAGCTATTCTATAATTGATAAGATACAATATGTCAGAGTAAGAATTTAGAAGAAGAATAAGAGAAGTGTGTATATATATAGTCCGGAAGAT
>JAUMHB010048946.1:0-11547 GCA_032359685.1 Pittosporum tobira
AACATTGCTCAGCTAGATATCAATATATAATATAATTAGACAAAGACTAAGTTTATTCTCTCAATTGACTGGGTAATTTGGTTTATCTATCAAGTGTCGACTCAGTATTATTAGTTTTTAACTCTTAATTCAGTCGAGTTGCCATCAAACTCAATTCATATTTTTTGATTTTCTACCAAATGTCATGTATACATTTGATACTGAAAAATCATACTTAATAAATGCATATTAAATACAACATTAAATTATGGTTCAGGTGTATAACTTTTACAAAAATATTTGAGTCTATTTACAAAATATTAAATAAACAAATAAAATAGTTAGTAACAAAAAATATGGCAATATATCTGACAACAAATAAGTAAAATATTTCGAAGTTTTAAACCTATTTCATAACTTATAACAAATCTTTTCGACAAAAACAAAAAAAAAAAAAAAAACCACAAAAAAAAAACCACAAAAAATGTTGGAAAAATTAAAATAAAAATCTAATCTACTTTAAAATTTAGAAAATTATACATTTAACAACTTAGAACTATATAAATGAAAAATATAAAAAAAAAAAAATTATACATCCAGCCCGAACAACGCCGGATGTTTAAGTTAGTATTCTAATTTGAGACTCGCTCAAGATAAATTAGATTGTCCGTCATGTAAATGGTGATTTATATGATGAATATTTTTTTCTTTAAACACAAAAAATACATTGCATTAACCTATTAAATGAATTGATTGCAATATTTAATCTTATCCATAATTATAATTATCATAATTTATGCAATGAATTGATTGTTAAGTAATTTAAAATTGTCAATGAGATTCTTATTCAATGATTAATATTGAGTTTCTGAGACCCTTTATTTTTTATGTTTATGGTATTATCTTATCTATTATTGTGGGAACTTATTAGTTGTTACTCCTTATGAAAGGGCCTATTGTTCATTATTATAGAATTTAATTACGTAATTCATATGGAAGTCAAATTCTAATCATTAAATATTCATTATATGCTATTGTTACCTCTTGTTAGGGGCCTATCCTTACACCCTGTTAAGGGGCCTATTACCCATTATTATCGGACTCATTTTATACTTAAAAACCTTGGTCGTATTAATGTGTCATCTATTGGTCGTTAAACTAAATTTGGGACGACATATCTGGACTCATAAATTGAGTACTATGTCCTTTCAATTTTATCTTCTATGTATTAATTACAAAATGTGCACTTATTAATAAATAAATTTTAGAACAATGCTACATATTGCCACAAATTAGTTCAAAGTGATAATTGTCAATTGCATGATAATACATAGTTGGATATGTATTTTTAAATGGTGTCTAGTAATTAATAAAATATTTTACATGCACCACTTAAAATTTGACACAGCACTGACAATATCATTATTGTGACGATATATATCATTTTCTTAAATTTTATTATAAATTATCCTTGTCTCTCTTTTCTATTTATATAATCTTCCACTGCAGTCAATGAGTTGTAAAGATTTCTAATATAAAATTAAAAATAAATTAATGAAATATAAACAAAATTGAAATGATATAATTTAAAATAATTTAAAAACAAAACAAAACAAGGTGACCAAACCAAAAATAAAAATAAAAATAAGGATATTTATTGTTGGACCGAGTGATTAAATAAATAATTTTTTATTCATGATTTGTGTAATCTCCATTTTTATACAATCAATATGTATACCATGAATCGTGGAATTGATTGACATCGACATTTATGCGAGTCATTAATTGCATAAGGTAGCCGAGCTCAATCATGTCCATAAGATTTTGAGTGGACATGATAAGATCATGGAAGAATCATGGATATCAAATTCAATCAGTTGAAGATAATGTGTAAATACAAAAAATATTTTAATTAATTAAATGTTTAACGTAAATACTTTTGTAACAGTGACCAAATAATAAGTTTTTTTTTTTAATAAATAAATAATATTAGTAAACTCTAACTAAGAGATGGCTGAGTTCACCGCATACGTCAGTTCTTGTGTTGAATAAATAACCTAGAACCTCAATGTGAACACACACACACACACACACACAAAATTAAAATAGAAAAAAGATTATATTAGAACTTGTCAATGTCATCTTTTTGGCCAAGTCAAGATGTGTATAAAGGGAACTCGAGGAATGCCATATCCCAACACCGAAAACCAAGATCAAATTTGCTAAGCAGAGACTTTCTATTTTAAGAACCTCAAGGGATAACAATGGCTGATCAAGGAGTGAAGCTGTTTAAAGTCTGGGGAAGCCCTTATAGCAGAAGGGTCGAAATTGCCCTTACTCTCAAGGGAGTGAAATATGAAGGTGTAGATGAAAATCTCTCCAACAAGAGTCCTGATCTTGTCAAATACAACCCCGTTCACAAGAAGATCCCTGTGCTCCTGCACAATGGCAAGCCAATCTGCGAGTCTCTTTTCATTGTTGAGTACATTGATGAGACCTGGAAATCTGGGATACCCATTTTGCCCTCGGATCCTTATGGGAAAGCCATGGCTCGTTTCTGGGCAAAATTCATTGATGATAAGGTATGCTATTTTCATCTTTATTTTAATTACTTTATTTATTTTTGAGTAGGTAATGGACTAGTAACCATTTCTTTGGTCTGAATATCATTTTGTGAAAATTTGGAGAGATAATCATAGATACCTTACCGAAAATAGTGTTTAAAAATACTTGTTCAACTACATTTTTGAACTATAATTTTACGGAGAATGATATTTATAATAAAATGATAAATTAGGAGTTGTAATCAGAACAATGTTCTGAAAGTGTCCGCGTAGACATGATTAATCGTACCAATTTAGTCAGGCACCTGATTAGTTCTTGCCTAGGCCTGCTTAATTTCATCTAAACCTTAAGTCACTTTCCTTGCCTAGCAATTGTAATAGTTTGGGGTTCAGTGTAATGCGTTAGTGTAAGACTGTTGGACTAGAAAAATGGTATGGGGTTGCGTGAGAAGTGGCCTTGGTAATCCTCACTCTATTTTTGTCAATGCCTTAATACTCTCTACATAGACCTAAAATACAAATGTTAGTGTAGCGGCTTCTTTCTTGTTGGAAGCAAAACTAAATTCAATCTTTAATTTGGGTCTAGATCTTGCCTGCCGTATATAAGGCTCGTGGGAGCCAAGGGGATGAAAAAGAGAAGGCAATTGAAGAAGTTGTTGAGCATCTGAAAACACTTGAAAGAGAACTCGACGGCAAGAAATTTTTCGGTGGAGAAAATATTGGACTGGTTGACATTGCAGCTAATTTCATAGCCCTTTGGGTCCAAGTTTTTCAAGAGATGGTGGGGGTACAAGTGCTTACCAAAGAGAAGCTTCCAAAATTAAGCGAATGGGCTGATGAGTACCTTAACCACAGCGTTATCAAGCAAAGTTTGCCACCTAAAGCTGAACTAGCTGCAGTTTTTCGCGCTCGTTTCCAGCCCGCCAAGTGATTAATTAGTTGTACAAACCTAGTCTCCGACTTCACAAACTATCCCTTTGTTTGTTTATTACTTAATAATGATGTCTTGTGCTTCTATGCCGGAGGAGTCTTGGATTTGTTTCGAAAGTTAATAGTTTGTGTTATGTTTGAGGAAAGTGAAATATGTCCTCAACAGTGTGTTGAAGTGATCTCAGTTTCATTTTTCCCTAATAAAAGATTGCATTATATAGCTTTTTGATTTGTACAAACTACTTGTACGGGAGGTTTTTTTTTTTTTATGTTGTAACGTTTTCATACTATGGAACTCAAAATGCAAAATTATGTTTTATTGACTTAAATGTATATTAAAAAAAAAAAAAAAAAGTTCAAGTATGCATTTAGATTTTAAACTACATGTTTCAATTTGACAAGGAGACTTCCACTATGTTATAAAAATACATTAGCTTAAACTCATTCAGCTTCAATTGAGGTCAAATTGGTCTTAATGAGCGAAGATTGATTACATTCAAAAATCTCTTTTTGTACTCAAATTCTCTTATGTTGCGTTTGATTCTCATTTCTTAAGAAATAGGAATTGAATGAAATGTTATATTAAAATTAAAAATGAAATTTGTTGTTAGTCATAAAATTCTTGTTAAAAATAAAGAAGATGAAAGAATGAGAAGTGAATGTTTATTCATTTTGGAGAATGTGAGTTTAATCCGTTTCATTCATTCCCTCGTCTTCAACTTAAATTATAAAGTTAGTTAATCATTTCATTTCAACTACTACGAAATTTTAATATAAAAATTTATTTTATTCTTTTTTCTTAAGGAATGAGACTAAACGCAACATTAAAAGTTTACTCTGTTTGATCACTTCTAAAGTTCCAATTCATACACGCACTAATCTTTAAATTTGCTCAAATATGGTAAAAATCAAAGGGTTAATGATAAAAGTGTACCTCAAAGTTAGTAATTTTTTCATTCTACTTCTTATTGTATAGAAAGTGATAAATTGCTCCCTAACGTTTTTCTAAAATACAAAAGTGTCTCTTTTCCGTTAGTGTTTGATGGAATACATATATGTTGATTAAATATATTGGTAATTTGACCATAGTTATACATTGACTTTCTAAAGTATCTTATTATAAATTATCTAAATATACTATTATATTTATTCTAAAGTATAATCGCATTATTAATTTTCAAAAAGTTAGTTAGAAACATTTTCACATTTAAATAAACATAAATCAATTAGATTTTTGAGAAAAATATTTTTTGTAACTAAAAATATTTTTCAAATCGTTCAAGATCTTGATAATTCTATTAACTCTAATAAAGAAAATCAAGTAATTTTAAATTTTGAAGGGTTAGAATTTATTTTTTTAAGTCAATGATGCTCTTATATTTCGAAGTATACTAATTACTATTTTTTTCACGTTAGCACTTGACTGCATTTATATTAATTTGAATTTAGGATTCACAAATTTACAAAAATGTCTAATTTTGGAACGAATCTGGTACTAAATATATTTCATTGATTTCATAATATAAGAGCTAGCATTTGTGAAAAAAAAAATTAAATAATAAAAATATAATTTTATAAAAGTATAGTTATGATCAAATTATTAAAATACTTAGTCAACATGTACATATTCCATCCAATACTAACGAAAAAGTGACACACTTGCTTTTCAAAAAAATATTAAAGAATAATTTGTCATTTTTTATACATTAAAGAGTTTTATTAACTTTAAAATACATTTTTATCATTAATCTAAAATCACATTAAATCCATTAAACTCGCGTGCACTACAAAGAATAAACAAAAGGAAAAGAGTAACGTTACTAGCCCACCTGTGAGCTTTTTTCAAAGATGAATCAAGTGGAATTTTGTGACGTAACCAAAACTGGCTAAACATTTTTTAATATGGAATAAGCTCAAAGCAGATCCAACACTAAGCACCCATAGATGGCAGCCTCTTGTGCAAATGTGAAATTATTAAATCCGATAAGATTTGAATTAATTTGACACAATTTATTTTAAAATAATTTATAATTTATTAACATGTCTAAAATCATCTACAGAGATAATAATACATATTGCAATTCATCATCACAGTTAAGATATATCAAAACCGTACATCATCATCCAAACAGAAAACGCAGACACATATATAAGAAATACAGTACATAAATCCTTTCGACAACACCCAAATCTTATTTATTGGTTACTGAAATTATTCAGTAGTTCGTAGAGTAGCAAATTTTGTTGTTGATCAGTGCTTGACATCAGGCTCCTTGACAATTGTGACGGGGCAAGAAGCATGAGTAATCACATAGTTGGTAACACTCCCCAAGATTATCCTGCACCATCATCAAAAACCAAAAAAAAAGAAAAAAAAAATCAAAATTGAAATCAAAATACAGTCCACTTTAAAAAATCAAAAATGTATTTATAAAAGAGAGAGAGGGGGGGAGAGAGAAGAAAAAGAAAAGGAAGAAATTTGGAACCTTTGAATGGTGCCTAGTCCTCTGCTACCCATGACCATAGAGTCCAGCTTCAGATCTTGAATAGCATCACACAACTTCTCTCTTGCATCACCCCAATACAATTTGGAAACAATATTGATCTACAGAACACAACATAAACATCATAATTTCATTAAACACAACCAACCAAATACACATACTTTAATAAGTAGATAAATAAAGGAAACTAATTGTACCTCTTTCTGTCTAGAAGCAGTGTCAAGGGTATCGAGAACATCAATATCGATTTTTACATTGTACTTGTTGAGAACCTCGACTTCACGAAACTCCACCAAAGGAATCAGAGCTATGAAAAACACCCAGAAAATTTTTGATCAGATCAGATAAGATTACAAAAAGGGAGTTGTCAAAAGTTTTTGCTGCATAAAAGAGTTTTAAGTTTCCTTAAATTATGCTAATAATTATGAAATGAAAATATATACTTTATATTAATATCTGTTAATGTGTTCTGACACACGTTACGAACAAGAACTCTAACAAATCAATTAATTTTTAAATAATTATCAAAAAAATTAAACTTTTAAATAATTGAATAAGGCTGCTTAACGAATTTGAAGTCACGGATCCATATACTAAATATTTGCGAAGGTTCTCGAAACAGAGGAAGTAATACTTACGGGAACCAGAAGTGGCCCAGAGTTTATTGCGAGATTCGCCATGGGAAGTGGGAAGAATGTGGATGATGTAGAAGGTGTCACCTTTGTCAGCCAAATTATCGATGGCCCAACTGAGTGCCAACTTGCTGCTGTTTGAGAAATCCATGGCCACTCCTATCTTCCTGTCCTTCGTCATTTTTTCTCTCTTATTACTAGGATGATCTTGATCTTCTTCTTCTTCTTCTTTGTTAAAATATCAGTCTCCGTGAAATGATGATATTTTCGTATTGCCAAGATGAGAACGATGGGCTGGTAGATTGATAGATGGATAGAGGACTGGTTTTATAATAAAAGTCTAAGACAGCACAACGGAATAAATGACCGATTGCTTATGAACCATGTATTGGATCCGATATGTGTCTAATAATTACGGACTAGTACGTTTGCAATGTTTTTAACCATCGGTCTGTATGTTATAATTATTTTAATATTTATATAAATAAAATATTTTATTTTTATTAAAAATTAATTTTTATGTAATTTAAATATAATAAAAAATAATATTATATATTTTTTAAAATTCGTAATATGTAATTGTCACAATGTGTTACAAAGATTTTGGTGTGAGAAAAGTATTACTTTGAATTTAACAACTGCCTGTCAAAGTGGTGGGGTCAGCCATATGCGAGTGTTACGCGGAAATTGTTATTTGTCAAGCAGTGGGCATGGAAAAGTATTATTTTATTTTTTATAAAATAATGCTATTTTATTTTATTATATAATGTGATTTTTATTATAATGTATTTTACAAAATACATCATAATATATTTATATTTTTCTCGTAACTTAAACTCATTGTTAGAAATTATTCAACTACCAAAGATTTTATTTGCACCATGTACCCCAAAAAAAAAAAGAAAAAAAAAAAAGATTTTATTTGCACCGAAAGATGAATTTCAATGAACATTAGATAAAAATGTTTAGTTTATTTTCCTTTTAAGTTTGAGCCGTGTACGGTGAAGTTATTTATTACTCTTAAATTGTTTTGTTGATTTTCTTCCACGGTTCCACCACCCCAAATAACTTTTTTTTTCTTTTTTTCTAATTTTATGATAGTACAGACTCCGTTTATAAAAAATATATATATATATATATATATATAAAAGAATTTAAAATAAAAGATTAAACTGATAAATTAAAAAGATTATATAGTATATATTTAAATAAATAAATTTTATGTTATGTATGATAATTTTTTAATTTAAATATATTAAATAATTTAATTATTATTTTTTAGACGAAACGCGTCACAATCGTGTGCACAGTACTGAGTGACTACCCATGCCCACTGCTCGACAAATGTGCCTGCAAACGAGAAAAAAACACCTAATTCCCATTATGGACTCCCTAACAGAGAAAGGAGAAAATATACTACAGCATTAAGAAAATATCAGCGGGAATGCAGCAGGAGGATGATAATGACGAGATGGAAGCTTCCTCGAAGCAACCTTTTATCTCGTCTTCCCCCGTGGGCTCGTTCATTTCTAAATTTTCACATTTGTGCTCTTTTTTGTTTTTTTTTTTCTTCTCTGGATAATTCTAGATGTTTTAAATAATTTCTCAATTTTAGGATCCTAGCATTGTCTAATTTTGTATTTTCTCCATTCTAAAAACAAAATCATAAATTTAAAAAAAAAAATTATTCTCAAAAAAATGTCACAACACATGTATATCAGTTAAATCTTGTGATTTATATTTATATAAGATTTATTTATGTGACATTATTTAAATTTTGAGTAGATTATTATTATTTTTTTTTTCTCATCCGGTGAGAATTTTCTTAATTTACAGACTTTACTTTTGATAATAGTGACTTTGTTTCGAAACGGAGAGAATATGCTTTTTACACATATTTGTCAAGATAAGATTCTATTTTAGAATGCATTCAATTAAAAATTATCATTATTAACCATAACTTTTGAATATAGTTTGGAACAGATAATTTATCCAACCCTTTAATGTTTAGTAATTAGCTTATCAAACCAAAAGAGTGTCTGCAAGAATCTCGTATGCCAGGCCCAATATTTAACAAAAGGAAGAGTGTGAGGTCCAAGAGGCTTTAAGCAACAAACGAGTCGACTCGTAGTAAGAATACAAATGGCTTAGGATCCTGGGCCTTTGTCAACTATGGTCCAAAATCACTGCAGAATGCATTTTATTTTTTTTGGGTAAACGGAATATTTATTAGAAATGAGAAATACCGTACATTCTTGCACTAGCGACAAAATTTATATGCTTCGTTCACGCTAGGGGCATGTTTGGTAATTGCTGTGAAAACTCATTAAATTACGGTTTGCAGTTTAAATTTAACTTTAAATTTTTATTGAAATTAAATTTAAGCTGTAAACTCAATTTTTTGAACTTAAATTTAATTTGTTAAAATCTACCAAATATAACATTTTATTGTGTTTAAGTGTCATAATATCTCAACGTTGCTGTCAAACCAAACGAGCACTAAAACGTTATAATTTAGTTACAAAACACAAGCAAAAGCCAAAAGGTGCTAACCAACATTGGCTATATTACCTAAAACCGAAAATAACTGATTTCTGCAGTCGAACACCAAAAGATCCGCTATTTGTTACTCGGTCCCTTACAGTAGTCCGTTTATTATTATTATTATTATTCTGGAGTCGTATCATCACCATTTCTATAGATGTATTAACGTGGGTTAATTAAGGAATGTTAATTCGGACCCACATGTCAAGAACGTGGACTCACAAAATCCGTGTCGATTGTGGTCTTGTATTACGGTGATGTTTACGGCAAAGAGAATAATGATTCACCATCCCACTTTCCAACCAACATACTTTAACGACTAAAATTTGCTAATTGAAATTATTCGAAAAAAGAAATGTCTAACACTTAAAATGTATTTGAAAAATAGTTATTGTTATAATTAATTTTTTTTTAATGATTATTTAAAAACTCACCGACTCATTAAAGACACTGCTAAAAAATACTCGTTTGACTACTAAAACATCCAAAACGAGTCAGAATGTGAGACAGTAGACATAATACACTTATCGAACGGGAAGATATAAGCAAATATTTTTTGAACAAAAAAGGGGAAAGCACAGGCGAAGATCCAGATTCCAGATTTAAAAGGGTGGTCAAATAGTAAGAAATGGGGGACAGATGGTCAAACATTTTCCCTTAGAAATCTGCACAGCTAGCTGTTTCTCAAGACATTGCGACACTCACGTCGTCACGTACCCATAAAGTACTAAACGACAACGTTCAGCCCCCCAAAACAACTTTCGTTCCGTTAATCAAGGCGACCTGTTCACCTCGATATTCGACCTTCTCCTTCGTTAATCGCGATATGCTGCGTTACATTAGTCCTCTATTTTTAATTGCAAGCAGGTTTCGCAAAAACCTCCACCTGATTTAAACTAATCTTAATCTGCTAGATATTACTCTATCGATTAATTTAGACGAACATTTACTTATTTCTTGATTATATCTACTAATCTTGTTTAGATCTATAAATTAGTCTTTATTATGTAATTCATTTACTAATTTTTAAAATATTAATTGTAGGATATAAAATTATCGTTTTAACGTAATGTCTTAAAACGAAAACTAATATTCTAAAATTTGATATTAAGTATTCAATTTAGTACTACGACACAAAACTCCGACACAATAATTAATTTTCAAATAATAATTAAAATTTTAAATATAATAATAATTAACTCTTGATTAATCTCCTTAAGCACTAACCCTCACTCAATTGAAAATTTTAGAATATTGAAAGAAAAAAAAAAAAAAAAACCTCTAAATTTAAGATAAAAGTACTCCTCTAAATATAATTTAGGATTTTTAATCCTTAATTTCCATCAAACATGAGAAAATATCTCATGTGACCTCTCTAATTGTGAGCTATTGCATAATTTATTTTATAATAATTTATAATTTAGTTGCTAGTTAAAATATAAATAAGCTAAAAAAAAAATTTATTGACTTACTTTTTCAATAAATTGATAATATTGTTATGCTTGATTTATAATTTTTTTAAAATCAATAAAAACAAATAATTTTAAATATAAATTATAATTAATTTAAATAATCAATAGCCCTTAATTACAACTTAATCTGACAAGCATGGTACTATTACAACTTAATCTGACTAGCATCCTGGTTAGAAAAGAGTACTACACAGCATTTCATGATTAAGAACAAGTGGGAATGTTGCTATCCATATGTTTTCCCGCCGCAATCATGTTCCTGAACGGATCTGGATCCACAGATTATAATAAGCACATTGATCATCAATGGATTACACTCAGAATTGAAAGACAATAATACCATTCCCATGTGCAATTTTATCTCCCCACCATCACAATTAAATCAATTAAGTATTTATTATTTTTTTACAGTCTTTTAACAATTAAATTAATTAAATATTGAAACTAATTAAATTTTATTTATATTTAATTAACATCAAACTAAAAATTTATAAAAATTAAACCCTTTTATTAGCGTCTATGTCCGGCTATGGATTACCACAACACTGTGGATATCCACCAACTATCTGTTCACACAAATGTTGTCATACTTGATTCTTGGATCTAAGAGAACACAAATGCTTTTGACATGAAATTCTATAAACTCAAAAATGAAAGATCGATCAATGAAAATGCTTTGGAGCATCCTAGGCATGTGAAAGATGGTCCCCACGCAATGATATTTTTAGGTATGAAGTTGGCCTTATCAAATCAAGATATATTGATAAAGATACACTGAGATGTCCCATTTTTATGCGTCATACCAACCATTTATATGATCATGTGACTTGTGGGGCACTCTCAAGCAAATGAAATTTTGCTAAACTTTAATATAAAAAATTAAAAATAAATGAAAAATATCTTATTCATAAACTGGTCCTGG
>JAUMHB010048957.1:0-16906 GCA_032359685.1 Pittosporum tobira
AACCACGTTATCAGTTATCTGCACTTGAAAGGAATATGAGACAAATGAGTGAGCTCATATAGCTTTGTAAAAAATATATTGACTAAGGATAACTGAAACAAAGAAAATTATCCTTAGTCTTATAAGTCAGCAAATTGAGTTTGAATGAGAATATAGACATATGAAATATTGTCAAAGTAACTGTAAGGGAAAAGTAAACACAAAAATAAGTCGTTATGAATGTCTAAATTTTTCAGTTTTTAAACCATCACCAAGATATATTTACTAGACATACTAGTATACGTGACTTTACCACACAGGTAAATGCCACAAATATCACACGTATTTGTCCCCGGCAAAGACAATTACAATTTAGTAATTTTTCCACACAGGCCAATAATATAATATATGTACACCATTGCCACTCAAGCTAAAGCATCCACAATCAATATCTAAATCTAAAACCTGATGATCACTTTAATCATTAAGATGCAACTTTCATTGTCTATAATGAAAGTATCCAAATATCAATAACATAGAAATCAATGAATTTATGAATTATTATTACTCAAAGAGTAGTAACAATTGTTCAACAATTAAATTGTCAATATATGTTCAAATTGTCAACATATGTTTAAGGTCAATTAATAATATTCAATCTCTATAGTTTCAAAGTTGAATAAAGTATTTTCGGTCATAAGATTCTATTCAAGAGGAAATGATAGTATAACATAAAGGTCAAATAATGATATTCCTTTCAGTGGAAGCATAAGGATGGTACTCCTTACCTTAATACGTATTCCGTAAAGTTATGTCTTCCAAGGAGTAGTTCGCCTATAATCATTTTGTATATCATAATATAATCAATAAAAAAATTTATTTAAGTATATATTTTGACCATGGCTTCACAAGTCTGTCAAGCACCAATTTATAATATAAAATAATTTTGTATGATTTAAGAGTCATATTAAAATAATTTTGTTTAAAAGTTTTGTAATAACTTACAAAATTTTTGAAGAATAGTAAAAGTAAAGGTTTACATAAATCTTGTAAAGAAGACTTCTCTTAAAATATTTGGTATAATAAATGTACTTTATAAGTTTTGTATATAGTGTATAATATGATTTAAAATTATCTCATAAAACACTGTAAATAAAGATAAGTGTTACTTGAAAGTTTCTTGCACTAACACTTGTTGTGAGGACCCGAAAATTCTAATGAACAATTAATAATATGAAAATGTCTTTTATGATGTTCAGTAGGATTATTTTTTACATTGATACATTTCGAGAAATTGAGTTACAGTAAAAATATAATGACCAAGGGTATTTTAGTCATTTTGACAAAAGTTGTGCTCAAGACAAAAGTTGTGCTCAATGGCATTTTGGTCATTTTGACAAAAGTTGTGCTCAAGGGCATTTTGGTCATTCTGACAATTGTTATGCTCAAGGGCATTTTGATCATTTTGATAAGTGTTATACTTGAGGGCATTTTAGTTATTTTGACAAAAGATATGACCAAGGATATTTTGGTCATTTTTGGTAAAAGTTATGCCTAGGGGCATTTTGGTCATTTTGACAAAAGATATGCCCAGGGGCATTTTGATCATTTTGACTCGGAAGTTAAAAAGTGCTCAAAATCGTAAAATGACCAAAGATCTGGAATCAGTGTGGAAAAATAGTGAATCGAAAAGCCGTCAGATTTTTAATTTGACTTAGCCCAAAGTTGATTTTTTGACCGAAGCATCGTATGAAAAAACGGACGGCGCCGTTGGAATCGCAGATTGCCAAAACGTATGGATAAAGTATAATATTATATTTTATGATTTTTGACTTTTTAAATTATTATTTAATTATTAAATTAATTAGCTCGCGAATCGAGGCAAAATAACAGTTTGAATTTTAAATTTTCAATCAATTGACCAGTTGGGACCCACTGACGCATAGTTCCCCAGAACCTTTGTCTTTTTCCCAATTTCCCCCTTTTCTTCTTTCTCTTTTTCTTTTTCCCTTTTCCTTTTATGTTCTTTTCTCCTTAACCCCCAGATTTCTCTGCAGTCTGCAGACTACCCCAAATCGATCAACCATCCCTTTCAAGTATTGATTTTGGTTACTAAACGTTGCAAATTGTCTTTAAAGCTCGGAACCATCGACCCTAAAGCCATATTGCAGCCAAGCATCGAATTGCATATATATATATATATATATATATATATATATATATATATATATATCTCAATTCTTATCGCATTTCAATTTTATGATTTCACAAATTGACTAAAATGTCACAAGCTTATCTTTAATTTTGGAATTGAGTGATTAACTTGTACAAATTATAAAGTTTCACAAAATATTTTTGAACCACAGGCAAGACATAGTTTGGAGAAAGACAGTGTTGATGATATCTTGGATGCTAGTCTTTTGTTAGAGCCATGCAACATGGAAATGATGTTGAAAATGGGAGAATTAGGTCTACGATGTGTGGTAAAAGTGCCGAAACAGAGGCCTACGATGAACTCAAGTTTGGCAAGAATTAGAGGCGGCCCTTCATGCGGCAGAGACTTTGATTCCCAAACCACCTGTAAAAGCGAAGATCAACAGGCACTGCACGTGGATCAACGGTTCATGATTATTCTCAAAGTGGTGCTGAACTAGAGAAATTTAGTGTAGAGATGGATGAAGTTCACGTGCAAGTTTGAGGTGTTCAGGCACTAGTAATGTTTCAAGTATCGACATTGAGGAGGAGAACTTGAGAGGAGGAATTATGCAGCAAATGAGCATAAGCATGGATGAGGTATTAAAGCATACCTCGAGATTAATCGATTATATTCTGCAGCGAAAATATGTACATTCCTTTATTCTGGTCTGTTGCATGTGAAAATTGTTACTGTGATAAAGGACAAGTACATAGAAGTTTGTTTACCAAACAGAAACTTAAAAGTATTGAGACCCGAACAACCAAATCGAGCCATATGTGAGCTTAGCCTAGTCAAGATTGGTGAGGCATACCAGACTCTTCCAGCCAAATCAGGTTCTATTGATTTCAGTAAATTACTTGATCTCAATAAATTACAGGATAACACAAGCGTGGGGGGGACTGCGAAACACAACATAAAATACGAGCAAATAAATGACTTGGAAGAGTACAATCCATTCTTTCGTTTTCTTACAGAAATTTAATACTACTACTTGTAAGTTAGTAATCGAACTTGCTTACATTAATCCGAACGCTACATGACTTTGGAATTGGTAATGGAATTTGCAGAAAACAATTTTCTTCCAACAATTCAGAGCTTCATTTTCCACCATATCGCAAAGTACCACAAGTAACAACTTCAATCCAAAACAGAGAACGCAACATGTAGAAGCAAATTTTCCACATCTAATCGGTCGTAAGGTTTTACAACATTTACATTACACGGATTTCAAAACAAGGAATGGGATGGGAGTGGTAAAATGGTAAAGAATAATGAACAACAAGAAGTCCTGATTATTGCTGAACAACTTTTTCTACCTTTCCCGTATTTCTCTTTCCTTTTCTTGGCTCATGTAGTTCCTGTTTCAAATCAAATGTTACATTGTAGTTGTACATCAAAGAATTAATCAAAACGGGCATCCTCTCTTATTTCTCTAGTAAACCATCAGATCGCATCCACAAATCGTTCCAACATTAGGAAAATCTCAGGTGTTGCCAAGCTCCGGGACTAAATCTTTTTCACGGGCAGGTTTAGCCCAGCCCCTTTGAGGGACAAAGTAGGGCCTTCCGACAAGCTGGCTCTGCTCACAAGATTTGAATCTAAAAATAAAACTATAACTGTGACATCATCATGAAAATGCCTTCGGACCCCACGTTCAACCTTCTTTAAATCAGAATACCGCATCTCTCTCTTCTTTGCTGCTTCCTGTAAAGCAGTTTTCACAAGCCTCCTAGCAATTCCCTGCATCAACAGATCATCTAATATTTATGAATTTACATGATGTAATCAAGAAAATTAACTACTAAAAAAAATTGCATGGATAAACTAGGGTGGTTAAACGAGCCGAGCTGAGCGGAGCTTGTCGAGCTTGAGCTCTGCTCGTAGTTAAACGAGCTTCTTTTTGGAGTTCGAGCTTAGGTCGTTTAACTTAAATGGAGTCTCTTATCGAGTTTTTAACGAGCCGAGCTCAAACTTTTCATAAAAAATCTGACAATATTTACTCTTATCAAGCTTTTATCGAGCTAAGCTTTAAACGAGCCTAGCTCAAATCGATAAACCAATCGAGCTTTATTAACGAGCTCGAGCCGAGCCTTAACCGAGCCAAGCTCGAGCCTTAAACGAGCCGAGGCCCTTGGCACATTTAGCACTCCTAGGATAAACCAAATATAAACTAAATGATTTTTGTTATAAAATTGTTTAACTAGAATAAATATCGATATAACACGGAAAGATTAAATTCTTACGTTATGAGGGTTATTTTGTACTATATCAACTGCCTCCTGATTGGTAAGGTGCTCCCAGAGACCGTCAGAAGCAAATATAAGAAACTGGTCATGTAATTGGAGTTCATGCACTGAAATTGCAGGATCAGAGCTCAATATCGGCCTTTTTAAAGGTTCACGAAGGCGAAACTTCACATACAAAGGCTCCCTGTTAAATTCAGCCTTTTTAAGATATACATCACCAATAGATCTAGAAATCTGCAAAACCAATTCCAGGCAATAAGAAAGAAATTCAGTATACCACTACAAGTCATGTCACCCAATATAGAAAGACAACAAGAATTGATTAATAAGCAATTGTAACGTCATAAAGTTAGCACCCCCTTCCCAGACAATTGATAAGGAGCCATCACCAAAAAGACAGCACTGAAAGTTGAAATACAGGGACACTTCTCTTCATTGAATATGATGCTTTGGACAACAGACATTTCCCTTCTTCTCACCTTAGTATATTAAACCTCCCAACTTTCACACACCTGCATTTCACATAATTCATGACATCGGGACCTATCCACTAACCAATTCTCAACCAACAAACAATTAGGTATTAGCATACCATAAAGAATGAAAAACTCAAAAAATATCCTTAAGTCATATAGAGTATAGAAATAGTATTCTAAAAGACACTGCAGCATCAATCATTTCACTCTGGCTCCACGTGAGATTCCTTGAAACCTCATTTTCTCACAGATGATAATCCAAAAAGTTAGCTTGCATTAACATAATCAATCCTCAGTATTGCCTCAAATCTGCTGACGCATTAGAACTGTTGTAATAGATTTTGTAAAATTAAATATGTATACGTATATTTTTATCACCAAATGTTGCATTGATTCACTGGTTGTTTGTATGAAGGGACATGATGTTTCAGGAAATCTATTTAGGAAGAGACATGTGTCTATTCAGGTAGACTTAATTCCTAATAGGTGTGTCTATTCAAGGAGGTGTCTGCAGGCCTCGAAATAGATTAGGAACTGTCATTTTCATCACTCCATATTCAACCAATACTGAGTTTTACTGCTTCTACTCCCTCCTAAAGTTTTTCTATCCAGTACGCAAATAGATCAAAGTGTTCGGGTGTAACTCACCGTTAGTGCAAAACGTGGACTTACAAACACATTTGGTGGGCTTGTTGTATCGTGGTAGCAAATCGCATACATCCCATTGCAATGTGGTGAGAGCGAATATTGCTTTGAAGATAGTGATTACACGCATCAACCCACTAATTGATATATTGAAAATGCACCAACAATTTCAAAGCAATATTACACTTTAACAATGACAAGAAATTCGAATAACATATAAGTGGAAAATGATGGTGAAAAGATTTATGAAGCATTTGATGATCGGCAGTCGTCGGTATTACAGATAAGTGATTAAACAGAAGAAGCAAGAACTATTGATATGTTTGCAATATAAGAAGCTATAATGAATATTACATCTGCTAAAAGTGTTTCTCGACAAATGGAGAATGTTTAAAGATTTGTTGGAACAAATATATATACCTATGTATGTATATCGTGGGCAAGATTTTAAATCACTATGTCAGTTTATTTATATTGGAAATGATTCGTCGATATTAATATATGTGATAATTTATCATACACACATAAAGTTGTGGGTTGGTAGGTTTAAAGTAAATACATGTATATATTTATATACATATATTATGGTTATTCTAAATCATTGCTTTGGTGGTGGCAAATGATTTGTGAGTACAAAAATTATACTTTTTTTGTCCCAAAAACAATGAGCCCATATACCTTTTTTTTCTGTCCTAAAATGAATGACTTGGACACATATATCAATAAAAGCATATGGAGTACGTTTAAAAAAGAATTTTATGGGAATACTAGTGTGGTTCAGTATTTTTCTCTCTTCTCAAATGTAGCTTTTCTTTTGCATGCTTTTGATGTTTTAGTCATTCTTTTTGGGACGGAGGTAATATGAGATAATTTATTATCCTCGTATAAAACTCTGGCTTAATGGCGGAAATATCAAATGTTGCCATATTGTATTCGACATATACATGTGGCAAAAATTAATACAAATGAAATAAAATTTTTGTGATAAAAGAAAATATCAGTTTCTGTATTCTGGGAAAACAAGAATGTATCGTCCAAATGAGGTGGAAAAGAAAAGCAGTAAAGATTGTCCCTCTATTAAACCAATGTCTTTTTGGCTTACTATTACTCAAGAGGAAGTTTTTTCAAACAAAGAAAACTTCAATGATGGAAGTGCGAAAATTCTGCAAGTATTTTTCAATTATATGCAATTTACGTTATTATCTGCAAAATATGATTAAATTTTGTAGCTGAATTTGTAGATGTTTTTTTTTTCTTGTGATAAGATTAATTTGTTGATCCCATCTTTCGAATTAATTTGATTTTCATTTATGGAGGTGTAAGATTGAAACCAATTCATGTCTTTTTCCTTAAATTTTGTGTCATGCTAACCATGACACTCAAGTTGGCACAGAGAGAATACTTCAAAGGAGTAATCCCTCCGTCCCAAAATGGATGTCATAGTTAACTTGAAACAAAACTTAAGGAAAGAGAAGTGGACCAACTTATAGTGTTAAGGTCTGCAGTTCTGCACCTTTAATTGACACTGATAGGAACTAGCATAAATGTGGTACTACTTTCAGAGATAGGACAAAGGATGGTACAGATTTTTGAGAATTTCCAACTTAAAACCCATCATCATCCTAAATACTACAGTCCTACCCAGCAACCTAACAAATGCTTCATTGACTGAGGAAAAGGATGGTTATAAGTAATTGCCCTACCTCAACAGTCAATCCTCTCGAGCTCTGAAAGAACCCCTCAGGGACACCATTAACCAAGACCGAGAAGCAAACAAAGAAAACGCAAGCATTAATGCATCTGTAATCTGGCCCATCTCTGAGAGAACCCTACTTGTTGCATCGGGAACAAAAAAATAAAATAAATTCACATGATAATAAGCCTTTTCAATAGCCAACGTATGCTTCTGAACGTGGTCCGTCTTCAACAAGCTCATTAGCCAATAAGTATCCATAATATACCTTCTTTCCTACAAAGGCATTTTGAGATTCAGAAATTACAGAATCCAACACCTTCAATCATTTTGGATGGAATCTTATAAACCTGGAGTCTGAATACATGAAAGTGAAAAGTTCCTATTATCCTCCACCCTTCCAATCTTAGGAATGAGAGTAACAAAAGTATAATTCCAACTGCTTTCAAAGCTATATGTGTTGAAAAATTCAATAAAACAGTATGTCACCTATCTATCTGTCCAACACTGCTGAAAAAAAGCATCAAGAACCCAAAAGGACCAGGTACCTTATCCCCACACCTCTTCCTCCATAACAGCACTCTAAGCCTCTAACCAACTCCAATGCTGAGACAAAATCGATCCATCCACTAAATTCTCAAAACCTCTCATAAAAGCCAATAACTCACAAACATTATTCTCCTAGGACAGTCTAACCCCATCTACCACAATATCTCCAATGTGATTACTGCAAAAGTGCATTAATCGTCAAAACAGTTCGATAGAAAAATTTAGTATTCTCATATCCCTCCCTAAGCCACAATACCTAGACTTTTGTATCCAGAATGATGACTATATGTCAAAGATAAGTAGTTTTGATGACATGTATATTCTTCCTCTGTCCCATAATGATTGCAACACAGTTTGACAGTTGTGTGTAACAAATTTTAAAATGAATGGAAAGTATATTAAATATTTTATCTAAATATAATATTGTAATATACTTTACATGCATCTCAAAACCAGTGCCACACAACCATCAAAATTTGTTGCAATCTTTTTGGGACGGAGGGAGTGTACTAGAATTGGCTGACATTTAATCACTGAATGTATAAGTAAACTGAATAATTAATCACTGCAGCTTTCGTGCTTCCACTTCATTTCAAGTTTCAGTTGTCAAGAAAGCTCACTCACTACATACGCACAAATTTTCTAGTCTATATCATACAAAGCAAACAAGGAAACAATAAGACCTTCATGTCAATCAGTGCAAGATTATGTAGACCTATTTAAATTATATAACATAGTTAACAAGATCATGGAAAAGTCTTACCTGTATTATACCCTTCACGCGCCAGACACCATGCTTTAAGATAACAATTTGTGGGTCATCCGGGTGCAAAGAATGCAACTCCTGTCTAACAGACTCTATGCTCGCATTATGTTCTGCTGACAGCTGGACAGCAAGAACCTCTCCAGTTGCCCTCACGAGCCTCCCCAGAACAGCACGGGAATCACCAAGGTTGGCAATATAGAGGGTTCCATTACAGATTAAACCAACAAGGCAACACGATCCAACGGCAGCTAATTGCGGTTCCGTTGGCCACTGTCTGGTAACAATAGATAGAAATCCTTCTTCAGTTGCTTGAAATGCTTTTTGTATAATGTCCACCGACATGGACTGTTGCTCTGCGCTAAACCCTACAGAAAACCAATCACAACAATCAATACAGAAAATCTGCCATTAAATACCCACTTAATTTGCAGTTTGCTTACTCTTGAGATTCTGTAAAAGGTGATTGTTGATGTATCGTGATGTCTCAGGCCCCCCGTGACCATCATATACTCCAACAAAAGTTCCAAATGGTCCAGACTCAAGTAAGCTCAAGTTGCCTGACTCAATCTGGCTTTGATCCTCAAGCAAATTGTTAGCCTGAACAACAGCCATTGAAAATTCACCAGTCAAGTGCTGACCAGTGTCTTTATACCAAAGAAGCCCATCTTGCCGGCCAGCTGTGTCTGATCCGGTGTACACATAATGGTCCGAGGATGATCGCCAACAGGACTTCCAGAAATTTATCAACCTTGATAACATCCCTCATCTCACCCCAGCTTACCTACAAATGCTAGACATCCAAAATGGATGCAATAATAACTCCAACCAAAATCAACTCCAGATAAAAGCCCAGCCTTCTCCGCTGCAAAATAAAGGAATTATCTCATCGGCATTGACAACACAAACAATATACTGTAAAAAATTAGGTCATAAAATTGACTTAAAATGCCACCTCTTTAGCAAGTTTCAGATGTAATTGAGAACAAAGGGCCTAAAACCTAAACCCATTTCTAGGATAAAAAAAAAAAAAAAAGCATGACCCAACCACACAAGAGCCAAATCTAACATAACAGTCCATATAAGAATGCCAACCGAATTTTAATTGATCAGGAAAACATAAATAAAAGTATAGTACAAAATACAGAACAACATCCATTACAACCAAAAAAAAAAAAAATCAATATCACAAATCAAAGGCCTTTAGTTACATGACCATGAATATATTATAATATAAGGAGACAACTCACAGTAAAATTGGCGTTTCGGTTGAATTTCTGATCAACTACTGAAGCGTACCAAAGAAAGCGAGGGAGATCTCAAAGAAAAGAAGCAAACCACGTGGGTACGAATGGTTGTTAGATCTGTAGAT
The DNA here is from genome assembly GCA_032359685.1 of Pittosporum tobira. Taxonomy (NCBI): domain Eukaryota; kingdom Viridiplantae; phylum Streptophyta; class Magnoliopsida; order Apiales; family Pittosporaceae; genus Pittosporum; species Pittosporum tobira. The sequence goes on from JAUMHB010048957.1 coordinate 9,921, forward strand.
CCATCACATCACTACGTAAATATACGGAGTTGTTCTTGATTGTGGGTGGATAAAGAGGAGAGGATCTCTGCTCTCTGTTGTTTAACTAGCTAGAACAAAAACCCTTATCAAGGAAAATTGATTTGGTCCAACGGCTTTGGAACTGGAGTATTGAAATTTATAGTTTATTTTTAAAAATAAATTATTTTAAAAAATATTTTTTTGTTAATTTTAAAAAAATATTTTTTATTTTTTATTTTTAAAAAAAAAACTATTTTGACCATATTTTTAATTTATTTAAAAAATTAATTAATAAATATTTTATTTTATTTATAATTTATTTTAATTAACAAATAAATTTTAATTTAGCGTGAAATAAGTTGTAGGACAAACTCAAATCACTAAGATGCCTTAATTTACTTTCTAAAACTAAGGTTAATTTGTACTTTTCACCCTTCAAATTGTCACTTAATTGCATTTTAGTCCTTAAATTTTTAATTTCGGCAATTGATTCCTTTAAGTTGCATATTTGAAGCAATTGGTTTCCAACGTTGACCTGAGAACACAATTTCATGACACGTGATTTGCACAAGCCTTCTAAAATAGTAAATCAAGTATTGGGGAAATAAAAAAAAAAATATATATATATATATATATACATAAATCGAAAATCCATTGCTTGGCTGGAACAAAACATCGAGCAGTACAGTTGCGACCCTAAAGATGTTCACTTTCTCAAACTCCACTACTCTATTTCAGCCTCTTCTTTAAAAATCACTTGAGCCAACACTTATTTTTTCATCAATTTGAGTGATTGTCATTGTTACTCGATCAATCAAAGTCATGGCTTGATTCGTAATGAGTAAAGATGATGAACTCTATGGGACTCCAACTTATGGTATGAATTTCCCGAATGTCATGTATAATAGTTTGTTGTCGCTTGTTTTTGTATATGTGTAGTGAAGTGTAATGATCAATTTAGACTGCTATGTGGGTATTATTGTGATTTTATATAAAATAGCAGTGGTTCAAGAAAAGTTCTTTCTTTTGTATATTATTCTTAAACTTTACTGATTGAGACATATTTATTTATTCACTTCTACAAATTGGATGCTCCTTTGTTTGTAGTGGTCCAAACAAGAAAAGTACATACTTCATGCTTCTTCTTTTTTTTGTAATACATATAATCTATTGTTAATGTTTGGACTCGTTATGATGGTGATCTCCTACATGTTTGTGTGCAGATGAAGGAGACAGATTCTTTAGTATTAAATTTTATCATGGCAGCCGATTTGAGAATGGAAAACAACAATACAAAGGGGGGACTGTGAGTTTTATTGACTTATGCAACTTAGATGAATTATCACGTATAGAGATTAAAAATATGGCTAAAGAGTTTGGTGGTTCTAGGAAAATGAAAGTCTGGCATAGGATACCTAAATTGAGCTTAGGCAAGGGACTTAGAATGTTGTCAATTGATAAGGATGCTATGGAAATTGGGAAGCATATGCCTGTTGAAAAAGACGCAGAGATAGCTATTGAAGGTATGATCCTAGGTTCTTATTATGTTAGGATTGATGACCCAAAATAAGGACTCCATTCTAAGACAAAAGAGAAAGATAAAACAGAGGTTGAGGACGATGAGCAAGATGAATGGGTTAATGGTGAAATATTTTATGACAACGAATATGAAGAACATGAGGACGAGCAATTGTTTGAAACAAATATTAATTTTGAAGTTGAAAGCTCAGATGGTGAAGCTGTTAAGATAACGGTGAGTGAGAAGGATATAGTGAAAGGGAAAGGTAAAGACAACATAAAAAGGAAATGAAAAGATAAAGTGGTTGTGACAGAAAGTGAGCATGATATAGATGAAGAATGGTATCATTCAGAAGACATTTCAGAGAAAATACTCCTAGACGATGATGAGAATGATCCGGAGTATCTAAAATTTTGTACAAAAAATGATATGACATATCCTCAATTTGTGTTTTGGATGAAATTTACCAACCATACGGTATTTGTGGAAGCTGTGAAAGTATATTCAATCAAGTTGGGAAAAGGGGTTATATTTTTAAAAAATGAAAAAGAGAGAGTCAGAGCAAAGTGTAGATCAGAGAAATGTCCTTAGATGATCTTTGCTAGCAAAATGCAACTTGAGCATAATCTTCGGGTGAAGACTATTTAAACAAACATAGGTATGGGAGGAAGTACAACAATGTCCATGTGAGATCTGATTGATTGGCCAAAAGATTTTTGAAAACTTTCAAGTCAAACCCTAATATTTCAGCTGTTGCATTTCAAAATAAAGTTCACAGAAAAATAGTAATGGAAATATCAAGGTGTTAAGCTTATAGGGCCAAGAAGAAGGCTTTGCAAATTATTAGTGGTACAGTCATGGAGCAATTCTCAAAGTTATATGATTATAGACATTATTTGTTAAAGTTGAACCCTAACTCAACTATTGAGATTGAATTAGAAGAATGAACCATGGCTTTGGGAAAACCTGTGTTTCAGAGGATGTATTTATGCTTTGGAGCATTGAAGGAAGGTTTTAAACATTGTAGGCCAATAGTTGCTTAGATGGATGCCATTTGTCAGGGCATACAAAGGGGATGCTTTTAACTGCTGTAAGCATTGATGCAAATAATATGATGTATCATTTGGCATATGCAGTGGTTGAGGGAGAAAATGGAAAGTCATGGAGTTGATTTCTGGATTACTTTAGGGTTGATCTGAATATGGGCTATGGTGTTGGTTTTCTAATCTTATTAGATACATAAAGGGCTTAGTTATTCCATATGGGAGCAGTTGTTACCTGAAGTTAATCACATGTTCTGTTTTGTGCATTTCGACAACAACTTCAAGAGTGCAGGACATAGGGGACTAACATTAAAGGAGATGCTTTGGAATGCTACAAAGTCTTCACATATGACCTCATGGACATATTGGATGAAAGAGATGCATCAAGTCAATGCTAAGGCTGCTGAATGGCTTACCAATTATCCAACAAAACAATGGACCAAGTCCCAATTTTTAGACTGGTATAAGTGTGATATCTTGTGTAGTAACATGTGTGAATCTTTTAATAGTAAAATCTTGAGTGCAAGGTTTAGTAATGCTAGAAGCTGTGAGGGACTACATTATGAAAATGAATGATCATCACAGATCAGTTGCAGAAAGAAAGTGGGATTAAGGAGAGTTGTGTCCTTCAATTTAGGAAAAGATTGAAAAGAACAAGGTCAAAGCAGGTGAGTGTATTGATAAACATTCGGTAGCTTGCAGATTTCAAGTTACAACAATTTATGGTGAGCAATACATTGTGGATTTGAAAGAAATGTTGTGCACATGTAGAAAATGGAATTTGAATAGTATACATGTGCTCATGCCATATCTGCTATGTTTTTTGATGGAAGAGAACTTGAAAATTATACATCTGATTATTATATGGTTCAAACAATGTTAAAGACATATGAAAATAACATTGAAGCTACAGGAAGCTCAAAGTTTTGGAAGGACACTAAAATGTCACCTATTCAACTATCTAAGATTGAGAAGGTTACCGGTAGACCTAAGAGGTGTAGAAAGAAGCCAACTGATGAGGGGGTAAAGGCACAAAGAAAAAAAATAAAGGAGATGTTCCAAGTAAACTTCAAAGGCATCAAAAATCAGTAAAATGTAACAATTGTAAAGTAATGGGACACAACAAAAAGGGTTGCAAAAAGGCATCTGGGAATTCTTCAATGCTATGGGCCGAGGAGAATATGGGTGCTGCAATACAAGATGAAATTCATGTTTCCTAGTATGAATTAAGTCAACAAAGTCAACTATTTAATGAACCAATAAGTTTTGTTTTAATATTCTTTGTATTTATTTCATATGCATATTTATATTTGTAATGTCATTTATAAATTTAATTGATATCCATACTTAATTATATGAATTAAATTTGTTTTATCAGACTGCTGTTAGGCCACAAGAAGTACATTATCCATGGCAACCTTTAAGACAAGATAATGTATCTATGGCACCTCCTGGAGTAATGACTGCAGTTCCAAATCCATTATCCCCTAATTCTTTTAGGCTACGGGTACCATGGAGCACACCTATGAGACCACCTCCAATTAAAGGACCTCCAATCATAAAAAAATGTGGAAAACAGTTTGTTACAGTGGCAAATCTCAAAGTTGCAACAAAGGGTGCAACCTCTTCAAAGTCAACCCTAAAATGAATGAATTATGCACACGATTATGATGTGTCCTTTTTAATATTCTAATTGTGTAATGGTTGTAGTTTATGCAAGTCTTATGATGAACTTGTGTGGTTATTATTTCTTTCAGTTTTTCTTTGAACTTGTATTGTTACAAGCTATAGCTGCATGTTATTCTAAGCTTTTGGAAATACCAAAGTGGTACTATTATTGTTTAGGAAAAACCATAGTGGTAGCATGTCGTTTTTGTTTTGGAAAAACCAGAGTGTTGTTCTAAGTTATTTTTTATGTTGTTTACTGTTATTTTTAACCTTGGTATCCTTCCTAGGGTATGATTTGGTGCTTATGCTGCTTCCTGTCAATTTTATTTGATACTTGACACCAGGAACGCTTTAGGGCAATTAAGCCTCTATAAAAGATACTCACCTGAGTGTTTTTTTTTTTTTTTTTTTGTTCTGGTTTAGTAGATAACAATCATTGTTATATGTAGTATAGGTTCTGATGGGCGTGTGCTTGTTTTTATAACAAAAATAAAATTGTCTCTATTATTGACCTTGCAATCACAAGCGCATTTAGATAATTTGGAATAGGCAATTGCAACTTATTAATGTGAATAACATTAACTAACAACTTTAAGCTTTTGTTTTCTTGTCTGCATTTAATAGGAATCTTATATAATTGAAAGAATAAATTCAGGTATGTTTTGAATCTGAAGGTATGTGTGATCACCTAGCCTTTTTTGTTGAATCCTTAAACAAAGCAAGGGCAATGACATGCCCTATTGAACAGAAAATACCAAAACTTGGTGAAATGCTGCCAAGTTTAGGAGAAGTTGTTGATAAGGAACATAAACGACTTCATGCTCGGAAATTGATTATAGAGAAACGAAATGAAACAAAACAAAGCAGAGCAAACTAGCAAACTAGCAAACTAGCAAACTAGCAAAAATTGTCGTTACAAGATAATACAAATTTGGAGTTCAGAAAATGGTCAACCACTCTATTACAATGTAGTATACCTGAATATACAACAAAGTAGAGTAGTGATGCTACCAAGCAAACTAACAAAAGTTGTCAGTACTAGACAAATGTTTTAACACCTTACATATTCGAAGAAAAATAACATACATAAGTGCTTACTGTATATTACAATTTTTAGTTGAAAGCATCAATGGTTGCTTTGATTTTATGGAGCAAAGCCAAAGAAACAAATAACAAGGTTGTTCCAGTGAGAAAAAAGTCTGGTTTTCTCCAAGTTTGATTGCTTCTTCGTTGTCCTGGTTCCTCTATTTACTCTTGAGCAGTCCCTTCTTGCCCTATTTCACTTGGTATCATGCCTTCTAACTCCATGTTATGTAGCTCCAAAGCATTGATCTTTCGAAGCAACCCAGTTATTATTTGATGTGATCGAGCACACATGGGGGATTTAACCACTCCCAAAATCGACAACCATTGTTCTAAGCAAAAATCGAGAATCAACACATAAATAATTTTAACAAAAAAAATTAAATCTAACAAACCCTAGAAATCTTACTTCACCATGGACACATGAGCAAAACCTCCTCCCTAGGTTGTAATCTATCCACAAGGTACACAGAATAGCTGGGAGACCGCAATGACAATTCATCTTTTGTCGTCAATCACTATATCTTCTCCAATTGGATGTTGTTCGGCAGTGATCTATGACCATTGGCTGCTCCTTCAAGTGCTCGCTCAAGTGATTTCTAAAGAATAGGCTGAAATAGAGTTGTGGAGTTTGAGAAAGTGAACATCTTTAGGGTTGCAACTGTGTTGCTCGATGTTTTGTTCCAGCCAAGCAATTGATTTTTGGTTTCTGTATATTTGTTTTGTTTTTTTGTTTCCCTAGTACCTGATTTACCCTTTTAGAAGGCTTGTGCAAATCACATACCATGAAAATATGTTCTCAGGTCAACGTTGGAAACCAATTGCTTCAAATCTGCAACTTGAAGGAATCAATTGCCGAAATCAAGAATTGAAGGACTAAAGTGCAACTATGTGGCAACTTGAAGGGTGAAAATATTTTTAGTTTATTTAAAAAAAATTAGTTAATAAGTATTTTGTTTTACTTATAATTTATTTTAGTTAATAAATAAGTTTTAAATTGTTGTAAAATAAGTTGTACGACAAACTTAAATCACTAAGATACCTTAATTTACTTTCTAAAACTAAAGTCTAATTTTTACTCCCAATGTTAACAGTAAGATTTGCGTTTTAAATTTTTGAAATGAAAAATTTTATTTTAAAGTTTCAGTTAGACAATTTAATGTATCTTAAATCTCTATTTTCATGTGAGATTTTAACTAAAAAATTACATTACTAGTATACTCCGGACTAGCACGAATGTCCAACGTTTTCTGGACTAAACGCAATTATTTATTAATATATTGTAAGAAATTATTGTAATGTTTTGTTTAATTTTTTAATGTTTAATTACTTTAAAATAAAAACAATTGATATATATATATATATATATATATATATATATATATATATATATAATAAAATATTATATTTTATAATAATTAAAATAAAATAAAAATATAATACCATCTTTGTCCTATTTTATATGTTTTATTTTGAATATAAACGAAATATTATAAACATTGTAAATGATATACAATTCATTATTAACTATATGTTTTGTGATTTCAAAATTTTAAATACAGTCTCATAACTATCGATTTTAAAAATGATCAGTTTTAGCATAAAAGTCAAACTATAATATTTAAAATAATAAAAAAGAAATATATAATAATAATAATAATAATAATAATAAT
>JAUMHB010048968.1:4600-16904 GCA_032359685.1 Pittosporum tobira
CTCCCTTTGTATGTTGGCTATGGAGATATAGAATCTGGTTATAGGCTATGGGATCTCAAACAGAGTGGTACTTCACGCGCATGAATATTATGATAATTTTACATAACTTAAAAGTTATATGACTTTGGATTTTAGCACAGTTTCTTCTCCGGTACAGATTTAGATTGAACCAAAATTGTTAAGCGCATGTAACAAATATGGATCAGCTACATAGAGTGTTGAGTAGGAAAAGCACCTTAGTTAGAGATTAAGGATCATCACCTCAACGGATCGCTCGGGAGCGCTAACTGTCAATCAAGTTATTTTCAATTAAGTATGTAAGGGTTATTGAAAAGGGGAAGTTGAAAACAATTAGATTTTATTAACTATAAAGAAAAGCATTACAGGATAAAAACAATGCATGATAACATGAATTTTTCACACAAATGTAATACTCATGAGTTGACTGCATTACCTAAAGGTAGGAAAGCATTGACACACAAATGGTTGCTGAAGTGGAAAAACAATATTGAACATGTGCCTGTAAAGTTCAACATAGATGACGCTACACTAGTTAGCACACCACGGGGAAACTCATTGTAAGCTTGATAATTACATATGTCCCTCTGCCAAGAAGGTAGAGATGAAATGGCATCAATTCCCTATTCCTCTGTATGTGAAAGTGTGTTCTTGGCTACATATTGCTCATGCAGTTAGTGTTGTAAGCAGATATTCCTCTAATCTGGAAAACGATTATTGAAAATTCGTCAAATAGATTCTCTGGTATATAAAGGCTACTTTGTCTGTCCTCCTGGCTCCTCTTGCAACATTATCTGTTTCTTCCACTGCTACTCTGATTTCTTTATTCTTCACGGCCTCCCACCAAAAGTTGGTTTCCCCTTTCAATAAGTACGATGCAAACATTGTCTTTTGGTTGTCGGCGACTTGACAAATCTCAAATGCCTTCTTAATCTATTTAACCCATGTTTGGGCCGCGGTTGGCTCATTACATCCTTCAAAAGTAGGTGCTGGAGGCTTTTGAAATCTCTAAAAGTAACGGCTGGAGCAACTGGTGTGATGATTGGAATTTAGTGCAAGTGTACACCAATCAAATTATAGTATAAAAAGTATCGATCCCACGATAAATTGTAATTTACTAATTATGTATCACTTAGATAATTATTCACTTATCTAACCAACTAATAAAGATTAGATTTTTATATAATCAATCTAATAAACTAATTACTAAACAAATATAAATTAGGGTTTTAAACAAAATAAGAAAGAATGCTAAGATTTCGATTTCACCTACCCATTCATAATCAAACCAATCGATTTATTATGCAAGTTATGGAATTTATCTATTATGACAGTAGAATTTTACAATTTTAGATTGCTACTCTATCTCTAGCAATAACATTCCTAATTCAATTATCAGTCCTACAGTCTCCATGTAAAATTTAAATAATATGAAAAGTATTAAGTTCTTTGAAAATTCCCGGATTCATTAACCTAAGTATAATTACTACTAAAATTGCACAAGTCACCTTGAACTATCTCTAGCAAAGTTTAATCTATGGTTATGTTTTAATTTGTATTCACTAATTTTCACCTCTCGGTCCTTCAATTATATGACAAAAGATCATCTAATTAGTAGCTAATTATTTAGAAGCATTAAATTCATAAAACATAACTCGCAACAAATAGATCAATAAAAGCATGATAAAAATGATAACTTTAATTACTCATGAGTAGGATCCATATAGTCTTAGCATAAAGAAAATTAGAACATATTGAAACTAAAGAATACAATAAAAAAGATAGAAAAACTCATAATAAGTCGGTAGGATTTTTTCGTTGATAGCCCTTCGGTCTCCACCTCCTTGAGCTCTTAATCTTCTCTTAATCGTATGTTGTATTTATTGTATATTGTAACATCTGTAAATTTCTAAGCTAGGAGGGGGTTTATATATGTACAGGCCTTGGGACTTCTCACAATTTGATTCTGATTAGGTTTGCCGCTTCTTTCCATATAAAAAAGCAACTAGAGAAGCCCAAAACTGTCTTGGTCAAAGCCTTCCGAAAAAGTCAACAAAATTCACGAAAAATTGCACCAGCCAGCTTACACTCATCCATATGGCCGTATGCCCTCCTTACGGTCAAGCTTACTTACAGTCAAGCTTACGGCTGTAAGCTTGACCGTGTACTCCCCTGGAGTTTGGTTTTTGCTTTTTACTTCGATTCTAGCAATCTTTGTCCATTCGAGATTAGATCAAACTTGATTTTTTATCTAAAATAAACCTTTTCAAGCCCAATTCTCTTCAATATAAGCCCAATAACAATAAAATAATCTAATCCCTTGGATTGATAATTTGTTAGCATAAACAAGGATATATAAGCCCAATCCATGCATTTTTAATAGTAAATCAAGAGAATAATCATAAGAATATATCTATAAAAGAATAACTTATGGGTTTTTGAGTTGTTTTTTGATTGATTTTTTTTTCAAATAAAAGAAATAAAAATAGATAATAAAACCTAAAAATAAAGAAATTCTAGCAACCTAAGAATAGTAAATAAGGAACAACAACAAACATATCATCCCTTCCCCCAAGTTTAAATTATACATTGTCCCCAATGTGTAGCAAATATAGCACATAATAGGAGAAAGGGAACAAACACACCTGGTTAAGATGATGGAGGTAGCCAAGGCTCCACTGATTCCCACCAAAACTTATTTGCCTCCAAATATTTTGCAACGTTTGTCTCATCATCCAGGCCTAGTTCTTCTTTAATTTGCTGCACAATAGCATTCAATAGTGGATCTCTTTTATTAGTCAATTTAAACATATGCTCTACTTCCTTGTCTATGGTGTTAATCTTCCACTTATCCTTCTGCTAACTTGGGTACTTTATCGCCTTCAAGATATTGAACGTGACTCTGTCTTCACCCAGTCGTAGCACCATTTTGCCTTCTCGTACATCAATCAGAGCCCCTCCTGTTGCTAGTAAATGTCTTCCCAAGATAATTGGCACCTCAACTTCTTCTTCCATTTTAAGTATTACAAAGTCGACAGGAAAAATAAATTTATCCCCCGTCACCAATACGTTCGCCACTATACCCCTCGAATATTTGATTGATCTATTCACTAACTGGAGTGACATAGTAGTGTCCTTTATTTCTCCAATCCCAAGCTTTTTGAAAATTGGATAAGGTAGTAGATTGATGCTTGATCCCATATCGCACAATACCTTACTGAATTGAACCTCCTCAATTTGGTAGGGAATAGTAAAACTCCTTGGATCCTTCAACTTCGATGGTATCTTATTCTGCAGGATTGCAGAACATTCCTTATTCAGCATCACAGTCTCTCTGTCATCTAATTTTCTTTTATTTGTCAAAATATCCTTTAGAAACTTCATATAGTTAGGTATATGTGTCAAAATATTAACTAATAGTAGGTTAATATGAAGTTTTCTGAAGGCCTCAACAAATTTAGAGAATTTTTAAGTATCTTTCTTTTTCTTCTTAAGCCTTTCCGGATATGAAACAGGTGGAGTGTAGGGACTCGGAACAGGTTCTTCCATTTCAGCTTGAGATGATGAATATTGTTTTTTCGTTGATTCAGCTTCTAGCGTCTTCCTCTGCATAAGTCTCCCCGGATATAGAATTGGAGGAGTATAAGGATTTGGGGCAGACTCTTCCTTTTTTTCCTTGACCAATGGTGTTTTCAATTCTTTACCACCCCTCAAAATGATGGCATTCACATGGTCTCTCGGATTTTTCTCGGTGTCACTAGGTAAGGAACCATATGGCCTTGTGGTCATCTGTTGCGCTAACTGACTTACTTGCTTCTCAATGTTTCTCAATGTTTCTAATGGTGGCCTCTTGGTGCTGGAACAGCGCATTAGTGTTCTTCAAGCCCTCATCAAATGTTTGGGCTAACTTTTCAATCAAGTCCTCCAAATGCGCATTAAACGTCTCTACCGGTGGTACCCATGGAGCTGGTTGATTTTGACCTCTCATTATAAATTAGGATGATTTTGGCATCCTGGATTATAAGTGTTGGAATAGGGGTTGGTCATGTCAAAGTAGTTAGGATTCATGCCACAGTTGAAAACAAAAAAGTTAGTATTTTCGTAAGGTGCAGCGAAATTGTTACCAACTTGGCAATCAACACTCCTATGGTTGCCACCACAAAATTCACAATAAAATCCCTGGATGTTTGAAATATTGCTCAATTGAGAATTAAACATCTTTGTTAACGCATCCATCTTTGCATGCAATGTTGTTAGGGCCGCAAACTCTCCCATCATCTTTACATGGTTCACCATGTTTGTTTCTTGACCTAACATCATGAATTGCCTATGTCAAACCTAAACCTGTAAAAATAAAATAAAAGTGTAAAATAGAAAAAACAAAAACTAGTCTAAGCAAAGAATTTTCAATTGTGATAATAATTAGAAAATTAAATAATTGCCCAGCAACGGCGCCAAAAACTTGATCGGGATTCAGTGCAAGCGTACACCAATTAAATTATATTATAAAAAGTATCAATCCCACAAGAAATTGTAATTTACTAATTATGTACAATTAGATAACTATTCACTTATCTAACCAACTAATAAATATTGGATTTTTATATAATTAATCTACAAAACCAATTTCTAAACAAATATAAATTAGAGTTTTAAACAAAATAAGAAAGAATACTAAGATTTTGATTTTACCTATCAATTCATAATCAAACCAATCGATTTATCATGCAAGTTATGGAATTTATCTGTTATAACAGTAGAATTTTTCAATTTTAGATTGCTACTCTATCTCTAGCAATAGCATCCCTAATTCAATTATCAGTCCCATAGTCTCCATGTGAAATTTAAATAATATGAAAAGAATTAAGTTCTTTGGAAATTCCCGGATTCATTAACCTAAGTATAATTACTACTGAAACTGCACAAGTCACCTTGAACTATCCCTAGCAAAGTTTAATCTATGGTTATATTTTAATTTGCATTCACTAATCTTCACCTCTCGATCCTTCAATTATATGACAAAAGATCATCTAATTAGTAGCTAATTATTTAAAAGCATTAAATTCATAAAACATAACTCGCAACAAATAAATCCATAAAAAGCATGATAAAAACGATAACTTTAATTACTCATGAGTAAGATCCATCTAGTCTTAGCATAAAGTAAATTAGAACATATTTAAACTACAAAATACAATAGAAAAGATAGAAAAACCCATAAAAAGTTAGCAAGATTTCTTCGTTGATAGCCCTTTGGTCTCCGCTTCCTTGAGCCTTGATCTTCTCTTGATCGTATGTTGTATTTATTGAATATTGTAAAATCTGTAAATTTTTGAGCTAAGAGGGGGTTTATATAGGTATAGGCCTTGATACCTCTCACAATTTGATTCTAATTAGGTTTGCCCCTTCCTTCCATATCAAAAAACTTCTAGAAAAGCCCAAAATTGCCTTGGTCAAAGCCTTCCGAAAAAGTCAACAGAATTCAAAAAAAAATGCACAGGCCAGCTTACACTCATCCATACGGCCATATGCCCTCCTTACGGTCAACCTTACGGCCGTAAGCTTGACCGTGTACTCCCCTAGAGTTTAGTTTTTGCTTTCTGCTTCGAATCTAGCAATCCTTGTCCGTCCGAGATTAGGCCAAATTTTATTTTTTGTCCGAAATAGGCCTTTACAAGCACAATTCTCTGCAATATAAGCCCAATAACAATAAAAAATAATCTAATCCCTTGGATTAATGATTTGTTAGCCCAAAAAGGGATATATAAGCCCAATCCATGTTTTTTTAATAGTAAATCAAGAGAATAATCATAAGAATATATCTATAAAATAATCATTGATCATGCGACTTGATTTTGGATAGGATTTTCAGGTTGTGCATTGTTAAACGCATCGCGAAGCATGTTTACAAATTGTTGCATGGTGTTTTCTGGTTGAGCTTGGTGATTAACGGGGGGTCATCCTCCTCTAGGCGACATAGTTTTATAATAAGATAGGTTATATACATATTAAGATACTATATATGTTACACTATATTTGTAGCAATAATAATAAGGAACACATAATTCAAAGAACAACAACAACAAGAGTTCTTTTATTTAAGTGACAATTTAGGAATACAGGACATGGGTGGATATCATCGGTTCGGGGAAAACTTGTGCTATCTTAATCATTTAATACATCAGATACACACATAACCATTAGACTTAGGCCTCTCTGGCCCAGGCCATAGCTATCTGCTCGGCACCCCGGGCAGCATCATACTCCTGATCAATATGAACAGTTGTATGTTCCACCTGTCCCCTAAGCACACTAGCACCCTCACTGGATTGGAGTCAGTTCATATACCTAGTCACGATGTCGAACAACTCCCTATAGTTAGCTGCAATGCAGAGGATTACATGCTCCCATCGGTTTGCACGATTGCTCTCATATAACAAATCAGGCTCCCTCCCATGGAGGTTACCCTCATTATCTTGTAGGTGTTCCTCAAGCCTCTGAGAAAATGTCATATTGGCTCGTATCTGAGCCGATGTCATCACTGCATCTAGAGTCGATTCTTCTGGCTCATCTTCCTGTGGAACTTGCTCCTCCTCAAGCTCATCTTCTGGGATATCCTCGTCAACACCTATGGGGTCTATATCAGGTAGGGTCTCATCCTCCCTATCCTTAACACTCAGCTATCCATTGTGTCTTACAGACATCTCCAAAATATTTTTAAGGTCAAGTTAAGTACAGTTTGAAAAACAATTCTAAGTTAAAACGTAAAATATAACTGGTTTAACATCTTCTCCATCATCTGAGGTATCAATATCAAAGTAAAATCTAAACTCCATTGATACATCCTCATCATCATTATTCCCCTCGGGTATCATATACTCCTTACTGTAGTTGTCTATTCTAAACCCTTCCCCCAGGTCCATATTTTCTTCATCGTCCATAGTGTGTCTAATTCTGGGTCCTCCTTAGGGATCTCAAAAGCTGAAAGTAGACAAAGTGTTATGATCTCGGGAATATGGCACATCTACAAATTTTAAACGAGGTGTTAGTTCCAACTTTTAAATTAAGTCCTAAATGCATATGGATTGTTTATTAATGTCATTACAAATCTTATCTTTTAAAATTTTATGAAAGTCGTTCTCAAGCTAATTAGGGATATTCTTAATGCTTTTCTCTAAAGATTTGTGTTAATTCAAAGCTCTGATACCAACTGTGACGGCCCTAATTTTTCCAACACCTGATCCACAGGAAAACGATGCGTCAAAACATGTCTCATTCTTCATTGTTGTGAGTCACCAATAATTGTGCTACTCTCCTTATTATACTTTCACATGATCTCACATTCGAATCTTACATAAGCAGAAACAATTGCTTAATATTAATTATTAAGGTCTTTACACAACATGGTTTGACAAAAATATCCAAATAAAAACATTACATAATAAACACGTTCAGAGTTAGATAAATCCAAAACATTAAATTACAGTCTAGCATGACGTTTAATACTCCATCTTTTCATTGCCCTTCGAAGTGTTCCGACATTCATAAGCTGGAAGTTTAAAACATTTGCAAGAATGAGAGATTGAATGCTCAACAAGTCATTACTCTAATTTCATTAAAAATGAAAATTTCAGTCAAAAAAAGTAAAACGCTAAGGTATATTTTGAATTCACGGGCTTAGTATGAATTCTATACGCACATGCATGATATTACGAGTTTAATATAACATCATGTCATTAACAATTAAACAGTTTAGCATTTGAGTATTGAACACCAATTTAACGACACTTATATCTGACACTTATGTCATAAAGTTAATCTCAACACAAAGTCAAGACAAACCCCAAATTCTCGTGCACGTATACATCACAACTACATGGTTTTACCATGTAGGGTCCCAGTACACCGGTCTTTAGCTATGTTCAATACTCGACCTCAATTTAATCATACAAAAATGACAAATGCTTAAATAACATTGCATGTTATACATGGTAGAAATGCATAACAAAATTATCAACTTCAACATGTACATTAAATGTACTTATAAACATTTCAATGTATAAGTGAATTGGAAATTATAAAATCATGGCAAATAGGCACGTATAAATGAAACAATAATTTATACGTAAGAATGAATTAAATGATCTTACCTTAACAGAAGCTTCCTTAAAAATTCCACGATACGCGTTTGATGTTCCTAGTGTCCTTTGCGTTCGTTCCTATAAAATAGACGATCTCTTATCATTAATCTATATCGATCATATCTCTCTTCTCAAAATAAAGTACTACGTGTCCTGGGGTTCCCCTAGTTTTTGAAAATGATTCATACGTACACAAATAACTTAAAGGGCAAAATTGACCTTTGTTACATTCCTTACAATTTTCCTCGCATTTATCCCAGGGTGATGTCAACCCTAAAATACGTCATTAGATTTATTGTTCGAACAAAATACCATTGCAACATTTACGAAATTTGAAAATGATAATTGCTAACCTTTTCCATAAAATATAAGGTTCCCTTTTTAAATTTAAAATTTGACAAAAATTAAATTTTGTTAAATTTTAATATTTTCATGGGCTTGTTAAAATTTGGGAATTTTCATAGAATAACATTTTAGAAAATTTTATTTCCTATTTGATAAGAAATTTTGACTTTTAAAAATAATAAATATAACTTTAAAAATTTACAAATATTAATTCTACAATAAATCTAAATTTTTAATAATATCCTTGCACCTTCAAATACTAAAATAAAATATATTTTATTTTTGTCAAAATTTCTAAATTTGATAAATCTGATTAAAACTATATTTTTGGTAAAATTGCCCAGAGGGCATTTTCGACGTTTCAGTTTTTATTATCTACCAAAAATATTTCGGTGACTAGATTTATGATTCAACTCAAGAAAATACCCAATTGATCATCTGATTCAACCACAATATTGTCCCAAAAAGGGGCTAGCCACACCATGGCCCTAAACCAATTTCAAACTATAAGCAAAAATATTTATCCCAACAACAGAAAATTATATGCATAATAATACTAAAATATTTCTACCAAAATTTTAATAAAAATTTACAAATACTATATTTGTCTTTGCTCAACTAAATTAAAAAAAAATTTAAAATTTTATAACGTAAATTCGAAACTTTATTTCAATGGAAACCTCATGAGGTAAACAAAATTTCAAATGTTCCAACTCATTAGATCGAACTCAATAGCCTTGGACTTCTTAAATCTTCGTATGAACACTAGATCCTCCGAAAATTTATGAAAGGCCGAAGCCTTGCATAATCAATCCATAGATCTAACAAATACAAGCATAGATCTAAGCTTACCTAACTCGGATATGAAGATTTTCTGAGAGTGGACTAAGTTTTTAAGAGTGTAAATTCTCAATGCGTTATTTTCTATTTATAGTCGAACTATGGTCCCTAATCAAATTATTTTATTATAGACATTACCTCCTAGCTGAGCTAGGAGGTTAATTCATACATTACATCACTAGAAAAGTAGTTGCAACACAGCCCCGAGCAAGCGAAAGAAGAGAGAGTGAGTGAGTGAGAGAATAGAGAAAAAAGGAAAAAAAGAAATAAAGAAAAAGAAAATGTCACAGTAGGTCGCCTGACACCTATATATATTTAAAAAGAGGGTCCCGAATAGGGACCGAAGCTGTCCTAAGCATGGGACCCGAATAAGGCCCGACGAGGGACCGAAGGTGACGTGGCGTCTTTTTATTGGTTCACGTAATTCATTTTTCCTTTTTCTGATGAGGGACTGAATGGGGGCTAAATAAGGACAAAAGCTGGCTCCAATAGGGACTGAAGTTGTCCCCAAGAGGGACAGACTTATGCAGTGACAAAAATTTTATTTTTTCTTTCTGATTAATTTTTTATTATCATTATTATTATTATTATTATTATTATTATTATTATTATTATTATTATTATTATTATTATTATTATTTTATAAATAAATAAATAAAATAAAATTTTGAAACGTATTAATATTATACTTCATCCCTAAATTTTGATACATCACGAATTCAATAGCGCTATCCGTTTCTTCATACAACGTACCTATTTTGAGGTCATCTAAAACTTAAGTCAAAGTAAAAAATGGAACGCATTTTGTATCACTTATTTTTCATTACGGTTCCAAATTTTCAATCATATTTCACTTCCAAACACTTGAAAATTTCATCATTTATAATTGGTCAAAAAGACCAACTTGCCCTTGGCTTAACTTCCAACATACTATTGATCCAATTATATAAGATTTAAAATAAACTTTCATACATAAACTTAATTAACCATTTACAATAATACAGTAATAAAATTTTAGGTTATCACATTTAGAAGAATTCCCTTCTAAAATTAGAAAGGAGGTTAAAAGTGAATCATAATCCACTTTAGTTTTGGAGAAATTAGGCAATCAAGATGTATAGATAGATAGATGGTATAGTCAAAAGGCTATAGTTATGCATGAGTCGACATAAATAAAAGGAGTAAACTCTTTTTGTCGCACACCAGCAAGAACGATGAGCAGGGATAAAGAGTTGCAGAGTCGAAGCTTAGAGCTTTTGGTTTCTACCATATTTTATAATAGAGTTAATTTAGATTGTTATCTAAATTAAGATATTAGTGTTACTCTTTTTAACTTATAGTGATATTCCAAATTGTTAATTTGAAGGGAACTTTGTACTCATATTATTTGAGTGCATTTAATTAGAGTTCGTACCATGATTATTTGTCCACGTAAAACTTGTTGTCGTTGTATTTGTTTATTATCCTTGGTTTAATTGCTTATTACTATTTTCGTGGTTAATTTATCGATTTGGTTGACTAAATATTTGTTTTGGACATATTTTTTTGGTTTAGTTTTTAATTTATCATTGACAATAAATATAGTTTAAGGCTTTTTTTGCAACATGTACTTGTTAATTTTCATTTGGGCCATATGAAAGTTGGAAAGACTCAAACTCTGATACCATATTGAAGTATCAAACGTAAAACCAATTGGTGATAAGTAGAGAGGTCCCTCAAGCATATAAAGTGAATTAATTATAGTTCTTTGAATAGAAGATGTGAGATTTTTATCTCAATAATCAATTTAGGTTGAATTATTACTCATTTTAATGCAGCCACCAATGAATAATGCTTATAGGATCATTTTCACTCTTTTTTTTTCCTTTTCTTTTTTGTAACCTTTTAATCTATTTTGAGTCTTTTCCACTAAATCTTAGGTCAAGCTATATTTCTTTCTATTGCTTGAAAGGAATATATGGTGTGTATCTGTTTTCTTCAAAGTAATAATTATGTCTCAGAAGATTACCTAGTTTCTGAAATTAACACACATGGAGGAACTCCACATGGCCTGTAGCTCTTGACGTGTTTATAGGGTATTGTTTTCACCAAGAAAAAAGAAAAGGTATACCATCATTTTCTTTTTATTCCTGTGTAGAAATTTCAATGAGTTTACAAAGAAATAAGTTGTTGAACTCCCTCATTTATATGACAAGCTAGACTTGACTTTTGCACGTTTACATAAAGTTTTACTACATGATTGTCATCTATGGTAAAAATGTAGCTGTCTAGTGACTATTGAGGTGTTTCAATTTAAGGTGTTAGCCAAATGATTAAGGTTACGATCCTAAGATTCTTTAGATGTATCAAGTCCGAGTCTTCCACAATATAAAAAATTATATCTCTTTCTTTAATTAAGTGAAATTTTTTTAGATTGTGTTTGTAATATTTAGGTGCAGTAGGAGTTGAAATTGAAATTAAAGGTTTTAATTCTTTTTCCTGTTTTCCCCACTTCTTTGCAGGAAATGATGGGTTCATGCGTTCTTACCCTACCAACCTTTTGTTGGGTAGTCCCTTACATGACACAAAAAGTTTTTCATAGAGACACAAAAGAGGAAATTGTAAACAAAACCCGAGACAATTACAGCAATGTGCTTCCTTTCACTAATGTTTTAGCCAGCAGTCCTATTTTTGGAAATTGAACTGTCTGATTTAGTGGGAGATTAATCATACATTTCCCACCACTATGACATTAGGTAAATACAGTAATTAAGTTATATCACAAAAGCTCACAATGCCGACCAGATCAATAGTCATACTCCCTCTATTTCTATTTAATTAACGTTTTAGGATGAAAAATTTGTTTCAAATTATTTATAGTTTGTATATTTTAAGATAGTACTCCTGATAAGAGCTATTTTGTACTTAATATTTTAATATCTTTTTCTCTTGATTTATTAATATTTTCTTAAAAAGCCCAA
>JAUMHB010048979.1:0-37333 GCA_032359685.1 Pittosporum tobira
TGTTTAGATAAGTTTGTAATATAATAATAATAATAATAATAATATTATTATTATTATTATTATTATTATTATTATTAAAATAAATTTTAAAAAATAAAATAAAATAATTTTTATAAATCAATGATATATAAAAGAGAACTATTAATGTTAATTGAGGCTAATATTAATTTAGAGATATTTATATATTTATTTAGAATTTGAAATAAACAATAATGTAACAATATTGTGAAAAGTCTAATAATTCCGATTAGAATTACTAAAAGAAAAATAAGACAACACTCAGCGTTAGGAGAGGGCAACCCTAAATTATGAGTCTTCCGTATCCCGTCGTTTAGAGGAGGAAAAAGTTTTTGGGTTTGAAAAGACAAATGGTGTAGCCAAAGGGATCATACCCAATTCCATTATAAGATAGTGATTAGAGGCTTGTGATGTGTTAAAAATATTTTAAGTGTACAGTATCTAATTGTAGAAGTACAAATTGAACCCATAGAGACTAGTTTAATTTTAATATTTTTTTAAAATTATTTTCAAGCAAATTAGAAATAATAATTTGGAGAAATGATTAATTTAGACTAAACAATATAAAAGTAATATTTTATTAAAAATAGATAAAACTATTTATGAGAAAACAATCTAGGATTTAGAATGCGTTAAGCAACACATAACAATTTAATTTTCTCTTCTCATTTTATCAATCAAACTATATATCACTGATAAGTATATATAGTTTGAAAAATAAATAAATAAGTACTAATTTCTTTCCTTTTAAGATAGTGATTTTTGTATTAACTGGGCAAATATAGGCTATGAAAAATTCATGATTAACAATAACCCATTAAAACCTCTTTGTTAAATAAATCACTGAAAATTATGAACAAAGGTATTTGTTAACTATTAAATTAATTAAGAAATAATAAGAAAAATCAATAAAACATTAAGCACAATTAAAGAAGAGTAATATATTTGTCATGAGTGTATCGCTTGATCACAATCCTAGATCGGATGATTTAGGTAGCCATTAAATTAATCATAGACAAATATAATATTTTCTAATTGCTACTAAAGAAATTGAAAACCAATAATTAAAAAGAACGAACTAGAATTAATTAACATGAAATAAAAAGAAGAATAATATAATAACTTTATTGAATTGAGTAATGGAGTACACTTTAAATTAGAAGAGACAAAATATAAATGCTCTCTTTTCTCTCTAGGAAAAATACAATAAATTATTCATTTGGATGATCTTTCATTTACTCTATTTATAGCCTTCAAGATTGGGATTGGAATCTCATTTCTTCATCTTTATCTTCTTTATCACTTATCACTTTATCTTCTCATTTGGATAAGCTTTATCAACAATTAAACTTCTAGATAACTCAATTCTAATTATCCTGCAAAATAAAATAAAATAAAATATATTAATTAATTTTATTATTATAAAAGCATAAAATATAGGGATAATAAATGTATAATATATGAGCCAATCAGCTTGCGTTTGAGCTCGTTTGACATTTGAGGTTATTAATTTGAGCATCATTTTATCAGGTATCGGATATATTTCTTTTAGCTATATTCATTTTGTATGAATATATATCTATTAATATGTTTGTCCGTAGTGGAGTAGTAATATTTATTTTTATAATTATACTTTTTCTGTTTGGTTGACATCTAAAATAACAATTGTTCGCTATTCATGTGTATCTTAGGTAGTTGATTAGGGACCCTACTATGATGACCTTAGGAAATGATTTACTGATCGGATTTGGGAGATTATTTACATATGAAATTGTGCACTATTAGACTGCACTCTGTTAGAATGACTTTAGGCATACCAATAAGCTATGTATTTATCTGCATGCCCTTTTTGGCACTAAAATGGACATGACACGTATCCTTCTATGCTCCGGGGGTGAGCTTGACCATTTGATTATTTGTTTCATGATACGTGGGTCGACCATATCTGTTTTGTTTTGTTCTGTTTATGAAATAGTGGCGAATAAATGATGTCACATACTATTGCCGTTCTGTTAGTATCCTGATCAGATGCTTCTGTTTTATTTGGATTTGAGTTTGGTATTATTAGTATGAATTTGATATTGCTTTGCTATGTTACCGTTGCATTTGTTAGGTTCCATTAATTTATTTTCAATATTTATTTCATATATTGTCTATTTTATTTGTACAAAATTTAAATTCAGTCGTTTTTTCTTTTCTTGTGACAATAGGTAATCTAGGAGGTTGGGCTAATTGAAGAGCAGGGGCTCCTTTGGGAAAGTGTGATGAGAGAAACTCCATCGATTCGAACAGTACTTTTATTTTCGTTTGAATAACATTCACCCTTAAATTTTATAAATTAGGTTGGAATTCTTTTTATATTTTGAGACTTTCTGTATTGGTGAGCTAATATCAAACCTTATTACTTTTGAAATAAATTTGAATCTCTTGAAATTTTGATAGTATTTTAAGGTTTTGTTATATATTTGGATGTGACTTCCTTTCCTTTATGAGAAGTGGGTGTTACATTAATGGCGTCATTAATCAACTTATTAACACATTCCATTTTCAAAAGTCGTCTAGACATCATTATACAATATTATTAGTCACTTATCTTTCTCATATGTTTTTGATTTTTAATTTTTTTTTACATCGTTCACTATATTTTTCTGAAAAAAAAATTCTAATGTTTCACAAACCAAAACAAATTTGAAACGAAATTTTCAAATATGCTGATGGGGAAGGGTACAACCCAATAGGGACACCACACCCCTGACTTCAATTAAGCACAACTCCGTGTATCGACTGAATCAATGTAAGACAATGATATACTACGGTATAATTTTTATATGAAAACAATTTTTATGTTCTCATTTTTTAAGAAAAATAAATAAAATAAAATTTTATATTGAAATTGAGAAGTGGTTGGAATAAAATAATTTTTTTTTGTTAAAAATAAGAAAATTAATGGAATTGATAAAACACACCTAATTCAAAAACAATAAACATTCACTTCTCATTTTCTCATACTCTTCATTTTTAACAAAATTTTGAAACTTAACAACACATTTTCTTCTAACCACCACTCAATTTTAATATAAAATTTTATTTTATTTATTTTTCTAAAAAAATAGAAATCAAACACAACATTAATATTTTCATTAAGTCCTTGCATATATATAAAAACAACAATATACATACACACACACATGCGTCTCCGTCCATTGCATTATTGTCACACGGCAACAAAATAAAAACAGAACATTGAGAGGTAAAATACAAGGATGGTGGTACTCAAGCCCTTACTACAAGCAAACCCGAAAACTCAAAAATCACTAACTTAGCTACTGACACCATTATTAAAGTAGTACTTGTTTATATTTAATTAATTAGGTTCCCACAACACAGACTAAAACAACATACCTTAGATATTTTAGGTGCACACAGGACACAAGCATTCTGGAGCTGAAACTCACAGAAATCACTGACCACACTTGGTAATCTTCATGTGCAAATATTCTTGAGCAAAGCTCATCAGCTTCTCCATTTCGTTTGAGTTATCATCATCTATGAATCCGTTGCGATTCAAATCGGCGACCTTCATCGCTTGTCGCGCCTTCCACCACGTGAACCATGTTTGGAGGCTATGAAGAGCTTGTTTTAGTTCGTCACGGCTGATGTGGCCATCTTTATCCTTGTCAAACTGCAAGATCCAGGCTCTGAATTCAGCCACGGTCATCTCTTTCTTATTCGGAATAGGCATCTCGTTCTTTGTCACTCTCTAGCCAAGAGACTACGTACGATGGATAAGTCCCTCACGTACTGGTGTCCGGTGATATATATATATATATATATATATATATATATATATGCATGTAAGGAATATATAAGTAGATCATGCCCAAGTTGGATTTGTGGTGGTGGTGCTGGAGTACACATTGAAGAAACCTTTGATTGGAATCTTTTATCTTCAAATCAGCCTTTAAAGTACGGAATATATAAGTAGATAAGGAATCTTTAACTAGATAAGGAATATATAATATGATCATGTTTATTCTCACGACATTTTTCTGAAATATTAACATCTTAATTGAACATTTTCTAACATTTTGAGCTAACTAGCTTTGTTTCTTGTAGTTCGGATAACGGAGACAATAAACAAAGTTGAGCCTCTCATGGTATGTATGTGTGTGTGTGTGTGTATATATATATATATATATATATATGATGATGATGATGACCGACCCCAATTAGGACTGAGGTCAGCAAACTCCACCCTAATATGGGTCCAAAACATAGTACACGTGCACAAAGCCAACAAGTCGGTCAAATCGGTCACTCTTTACTTGTCCGATCGTCCATCAACTGTTTCGCTACAGACCCCCGGGCGACCGAACATTTGCTGTAAGTACTAGTTGGGCGATCGCCCGAGCTACTCTCCTTAGATGAACATCTTGATGATCAATAAACAAACATTAGGCCCAGCGTGCACCTAGTCCGCCTAACAGGTCTAAATTAGAGCTCAGTCGGCCCAGTCAGACATCTAACCGACCCAACCAACCCAATAAGGTACGTCTCCCCAGATGGGACTCACAACTACTGTACCCTCAACCCTCGAGCCACAATGGGACTCCTATAAATATCATTTCATTACCACCGTAAGAGGAGTCGAAAATTCTCTTGCTCTGACAATACAATATTTATCTCTCTAAATGTCTTTACATTAATCTTAATTATTGACTTAAATTTCGGAGAGGAAAACGGGGTCTAAAACGTCATGTATTGTCCGTGTTACAGGTTGACCAAGCCGATGATTACTTAGCTGGACGGTCAAGTTGACTAAATCAAAGAAGACGACCATAACAATATATATAAGACCTTTATCTCAACAGACAATCATTAATGGCATATTATCAAGTAGAATTTTTTTTACTTCTGTCATGAATTTTCTGTGATTTTAATTATTTTATTTAGTTGAGTTGTTGTATGTGTATGGGCCATTGAGAATTATTTAAGAGTACTAACTTTTGAAGGAAGAAAGAAATATATATATCCATCAACCATTATGATTAAGGTGCGCACAATTAATAAATTATCGAGTGTCTGCAATACCTTATCAATAACGTATATCGAGTAATTTTATAATAAATTATGTGTAAATAAATTAAGAAATTTATTACTGTTGCAAGATTTCAAATCCAAAATTTATGTTAATTTTTGATTTTGACATTTATGTTGAAGCTCCCTACCACTTGATCAATCACTTGAGATTGAAGAAAGAATATATATATATATATATATATATATATATATATATATATATTGATCACCACATTAACTTAATTTTAATTTTCTTATAGTCACTTTAAGTAAATTCCGTTTTCTAGTACCAAGAGGCCAACGTCTATATTTAAGTAGATAAGGAATACTTCCTCCTTCCCAAGATGATCGCAACAATTTAACTTTGTGTGGAATTTAAAAAATGTGTTTAATATTATAATTTTAAATAGAATAATAGTGATTGATATTATTATTTAAATAGGAGAATAGTAAAATGGTAATTAAAGTGATGGGGTATAGTATTGATATAATAATTTAAAATAGGATAATAGTGATTGAAGTAATGTACCATATTTGATAAAGTAATGGTAATTTAGATAATTAACATTATAAAATTTTTTAAATTGAGTATGCTGTAATAATATAAAACATTCAAAAAATTTAAGTATTGCAATATAAATGGGACGAAGATAGTATATAAATTGAGCTTTGCTTCGTGTGGTTTGGATGACGAATTTGGGAATCTGAGACAATAAACATCGTTGAATCTCTCAAGTATATATGTCATGTAAAATTTTTATCTCAACAAATGTCGTCATTAGTGAAATATTATCAAGTAGAAATTATTTCACTTCAATCATTATTTTTTTGTGATTTTAATTATTTTATTTAGTTGGGTGGTTGTATGTATATGTGCCATCGAGAATTATTTAAAGGTACTAACTTTTCAAGAAAGATTTTATACACACACACACACTCTTTATATTCTAAAAAAAAAAATAAGTTCATGTACCTTTTTTATTGTTTAAAAAATAATAATTTAATCAATCATTTTTAATTTGTAATTATTTTTTTATCCCTACTTTATGTCACATCAAAACTCTATTTTTACTTATCATTTACATTGTGCGTATTTCCTAAAAAGTTAATTTTTTTAATTTGCGTATTTTTCATATTTTATTCATCATTTTTTGGACAAATGGAGTATATCACAACCATAATTAAGGTGCATGCACTAAATAAACTATCATGTGTGTGCTATACTTCATCAACCACGCACATCGGGTAATTATATAGTAAACTATGTGTAAATACTCCAAAAAAATTATTCCTATTGTGAGATTTCAAACCTAAAATCTATGCTAATTTTTATTTTAACATTTATCTTGAAACTCACTATCGTTTGGTCAACCTTGAGATTGAAGAGAGAATACATATTGCTCACCACATTAACTTAATGGTCTCAATTTTAAGGTTTTTACAGTCACTTTAAGTAAATTCCATTTTAAGGTTCTTATACTACGGTATGATTTTAACATGAAAAAAATTAATATTTTCGTGAGTCCTTGCATGTAAAAACAACAATATACGTACGTACATACATACATAAGTCTTCGCCCAATTGCATTCGTGTCAATATCTTAGATATTTTAGGTACACACAGGACACAAAACATTCTGGAGCTGAAACTCACAGAAATCACTGACCACTCTTGGTAATCTTCATGTGCAAATGTTCTTGAGCATAGTTCATCTGCTTCTCAATTTTGTTTGCGTTATTTATGTGTCCGTCCTGATCTAAATCGGCAAGCTACATCGCTTGTCGAGCCTCCCACCACGTGAACCATGTTCGGAGGCTGTGAAGAGCTTGTCTTAGTTCTTCGCAATGGATCCCGCCATCACCATCCTTGACTCCTTGTCAAACTCCAAGAGCCAGGCTTTGAATTCATCCACGGTCATCTCTTTCGAATGCTTAACAGACATCTCGTTCTTTGTCACTCTCTAGCCAAGAGACCATGATGGATAAGTATACACATATTGAAGGCCAAAGTTGGATGAAAATGTTGTTTCATCTAACCTAACATTCACCATCCAGATTTTAATCTAATGGTTAAGAATAATATACATCCGCTACTAATAGTAGCAGAATTGTTTTTTTTATACATGGGACGTCCGCTACTAATAGTAGCGGATGTAATGAATATCGACCGTTGAGATTTATACCTAGACGGTAAATATTAGATTGAACGAAATAGTATTTTTATCCCACTTTGTTTCTTAATGTAACTTTTATATATATATATATATATATATATATATGCATGTAAGGAATATAAAGTAGATCATGCCCAAATTGGATTAGTGGTGGTGCTAGAATACACATTGAAGAAACTTTTGATTG
Source organism: Pittosporum tobira (assembly GCA_032359685.1). Classification (NCBI taxonomy): domain Eukaryota; kingdom Viridiplantae; phylum Streptophyta; class Magnoliopsida; order Apiales; family Pittosporaceae; genus Pittosporum; species Pittosporum tobira. The sequence continues at coordinate 7,459 of JAUMHB010048979.1, forward strand.
GAATCTTTTATCTTCAAATCAGCGTTAAAGTAAGGAATATTAAGTAGCTATGGAATATATAATATGATCATGTAAATTCTCATGACATTTTTCTGACTGGGGCAACATTTTCTAACTCTTTGAGCTAACTAGCTTTGTTTCTTGTAGTTTGGATAACCAATTTGGGAATCTGAGACCGATAAAAATTGTTGAGCTTCTCGAGTATGTATATGTTGAATCGCATAAATTTAAATATTCGATGTGAGACAGTTATCTCAACAAAAGTCATTATTGGTGGAATTATATTATCATCTAGAAATTTTTTCACTTCAATCATGAATTTTCTATGATTTTAATTATTTTATTTAGTCGGATTGTTGTATGTATATGCGCGACTGAGAATTATTTAAAAGTTCTAACTTTTGAAGAAAGATACATACATACATACATACATACATACATTGTCGAAATTTTTAACTCAAAATTTATATCAATCATTGCCAAGATTTCGAATTCAAAACCTATGTCAATTTTTTTTATTTTGCAGTTCACTACCACTTATCAACCCCTTGGAATTAAAGAAAGAATACATGTTGCTTACCACATTAACTTAATGGTCTCGATTTTAAGGTTCTTACAGTCACTTTAAGTGAATTCCAATTTCGAGTACCAAGAGGCCAACTTCTAACAACAAATCAACATATTCTTCTCTACATGTTGCAAGTTTGCAACTCTTTTCACCACACTCTAATGTTGTGTTTGATTCTCATTCTTTAGGGAAAAAAGAATTGAACAAAATTTTATATTGAAATTGAATGATGATTGGAAGAAAATGTGTTGTTAGTTTTAAAAATTTTGTTGAAAATGAAGAAGATGAGAGAATGAGAAGTGAATATTTATTCTTCTTGAAGGAATTGAGTTTCATCTATTCCTTTCATTTTCTCATTTTAAACTTAAATTATAGTAATAGTTTAACCATTTCATTCTAACCACTACTTAATTTCAATTAAAAATTCTATTCCATTTATTTTTCACAAAAAATGAAAACCAAACGCAGCATAAATGTACCCAAGTCGAGCAAACCCAAACTCGAACGATTGTACAGTCACTAGCAAAAAGGAAAAGATACTTCCATGTGATCATTATTCCTGGGAATGTGATTCTAATAAGCACAACAAAGGTAATAAAGTGAAGTACGAATTCTAAAATTTTCTGATATTTACTAAAACGGCTCTCAAAACATGACACAGAATTTTATTATTGACTAGTCTGCTTATAACTTGAATGAAATGAAAACTGAAAATTAAACAAATTGTAGGTAACACTCGCGAAATATCCAAACCGAGAAAATAAAAAGAGAGGGGGGAAAAACACTCGCTACACTAACATAGAAAAAATTGGTACCTATTTCAACATGTTGATTAATACTGATCCTGCAAAAACTTCAGACTGATGTGCTTGTTCCTCATTAATCCCAATAAGCTCTCCAGCTCTCTTAGCTCCCAACTACCCAAATCTGTTCTTATCAACACAATCACCATGACGAGCACAAGCAACCTGTGCAGCCATTAGGCCCCCTCCAGAGTCCCAATAAGCCCATATCCATATAAAAGCCCATCAAATTTCCCAGCAGAAGCCCAATACCATAGAACGAGCCTAGATTAATATTAGCACCTAGGGCCGGCCTCGCAGTACCCCTCAATACTCCACAATCGTTGGTCTGTGGGCAGTTACCAAGCTCACACGACCCAACCACCGACATTACCACAGCCGTCAACAACAGAATTCCTTCATCACCCGTCAAAGCATTTCCCCAGGCATCTCCAATTGCCATCATGGAGAACACGGCTACGAAGCTAGTGAAATAGCACAAGGTAACGCAACTAGAGATGAAATACTCGCTTTCTTGGTTGGTTTGCACCCAACTCATTCCCTACTCGAGTTGACACGGCTAAACTCAGTGCTGAGGGGAAAATGTAGACAAGTGAAGTTGCCTGCAACAGAATCCCCATGGTTGCCACCGCCTCTGCAGCGTTTGTTAATCCACCGGATAATACTATCATTAACTCATACCACTACCATTCCAAGCAAATAGACACACAACTAGGGATCGCAAGGCTGAGGAAACCAAGCATTGAAGTGACCAGCCTTGCCATGATTTCCTATAAAATCCCAGATAAAAAGTAAAGCAGAATGGTGCACAGAAAGGTAAAGTCTGTTATAACTGCTGACATGGCAATTCCACGAATGCCAAGGCTGAGAAAATATACGGGAAAATAATTAATGGGTGCATGAAGAGAAAGAGAAAGCTGAGGCAAATATCAGAGAGAGAGTTATGTTTTGTGTTATCTAGTAAATTTTGAGGGGATTGATTAGGGCTTACAAGAGTAACTCTGGGAGAGAGAAGTGAAGATAGGAAGAAGCAATGGAGCAAATGGTGCGGTCTTGGCTGAAAAAGAGAAGGATTGGTTCGATGTTTAGCCATAAAAGGGATATGGTTATGCAAGTGGAAAGAAGGATTGTGATGGTGCATTGTAGGATTTGGCCCATGAGAGCCAATTGGTTGCCCCCCGAAGGCTTGAGAGGAGATAGCATCCATGCCCATTGCGAAGCCAAAGAGGACCGAATAGCCCGTGATATTGGCAATGCCAATGGCGAGTGATCCGCCAGCTGTTGCTTCTTTGCCTAGTCTTCCCATGAATAACATGGATATAGCTTACCGTATATAAGTAGGCCAGTGATGACCGTGGGTAATGCTATGGAGTAGAGATGTTTTATCTCTTCTATTAACTGTGTGAGAGAGAGGATAGCACCCAACAGAAGGTCAAGCAAGAGAAGCAAAATTAAATAAATAACTAAAGTGGACTAACCTGTGAAAGGGTTTTCCACTGTGAATCTTGTTGGAATGATAAACCTTCATGAACATCGCTTGGAAGGCCAGGGCACATTAACAAAAGAGATGAAAGAGCCTTGTTATCCATTATCTCAAAATATATGTATCCCTAGATGCTTTGTATGTCTCTTCTGTATGAGCCTTTAAGAACTATAACAAAGTTCATTACTTAAAAAGGAAGAAAGATAGCTTTCTCTTGTTTCTATCTTCTTAGAGCTCACTGCAAACAGCAACTTACAATTTTTAGGGGGTGTTGCCAGTGTCTCTTTTCATGCATGTGCATACATCACGTGAGAGATTATATTGAGTTGGAAATTATTATTTTCACAAGTTAAATTGATATTTCCGCAAGGTCTGTCTCACATGAATTATAAGTGCGTTCCACGCACTCATGTGATAAGGAACCTTGCAGAAAAATTAATTTTACTTGTGGAGGTATCCCTTCCTATTTGAGTTTGGTGTTGTCTTTTTGTGAAGGTGTGGAATTGGATTTTGCAGAAGTACTCATATTTACTTGTCTTTGCTGGCAATGCATTCAGATGCCATGACTTCCCAGCGCTGTTGAATCTCGTTAGAAATGAGAATTTTATTTCTATCTACATCAATTGTTTCTCCTATAAACTTTTATATTCCAAAAGAAATATTTCAACGTAACGAAATAGGAGATTCATTTTGAGACAGAGGGAGTTACTCACTAACGCAAAAGAAAATGTCGTTTTAGAAAACCAAATGGGGGACATAATCCTTGGGTCGTAAACTAACAGTAATTGGCTCTTCCATAATCGTCAAAATTTATAAGGAATATGTGTGGCAGAAAAAAACCGGCAGGACACGTCACTTGGTATGCAGAGTAGTTGCCACAAACATTGTTAATCAAGACAAACTGAAAACGGCGGAAAGTATATGATTAGCCTTTCGAACTGCATGTATAGTTGGTAGTACAACTAGAGCAGAGTTGCATTCCAAGCACGTGGTTTAAAGTTTAAACCTAGCACTTACTCTATTGGCAACAAAATGCCATTTAATTCAATGATTGATAAAGTGTACAGATTAACTCGTACTCACTCCCTCCGTTCCATATTAATAGTCGTTTTACCTTTATGTACACATATTAAAACTAATAATAAATATTAACATTCAATTTTAATTTTATCTTTTATTAAAAATTGTGAACAAGAGAGATAACGAAATTAAGGAATTAAAACTCTTTGTAAAGATAAGAAAGATTGTGGGCAATATAGGAAAATATGTATTATGCTCTCCTAAAAAACTACAAATGACAATTATTTTAAAACAAATTTCACCTTTTAAAAATATTATTATTTTGGAATGGAGAGAGTATTTGATACATTTATTATTTCCATAACATGTGCTTTTTTTTTTATTAATAATAGTTTAATTAATTTCTTTTCTTTTCTTTTTGTAGGTATAAATAATCTCGAGCTGTAAGTGATACATTTTGGTGAATGAGATATGATTAGTGGTCCAAATTAATGAGAAAAAAATGTCTAATTACAAGAGAAAATAAAAAAGTCCAAATTAAAAAATTAAAAAAGACTCAAATCCAATAACAGATAACCCTAATTTTCTACTTATATATATATATATATCTCATTTTTCTGCGGAGAGACGGGGCTGGCGGCGCACAGGCGCAGTGACAGCAGCTTGAGCAGCCCAGCCATAGTTGTAGTACAGAAGTCGTGGAGCGGCGATTCTGCAATTGGTTTATTCTTCTTTCAAGCCTTACAGTAGAGACTAATTTATTTTTTTTAATGTTCTTGCTTCTCTTTGATTGGCCGATTGTATAAGAAGGGATTAAGATGGTAGTTTCATTTTCTCTTTCCTCTATTGCGTACAGTGGAATTATGTAGCTATAGTTTGAGTTGGTGATTTGACTTTTTCTTTCCTTTTTCTTTCCTTGTTCTTGGCATGGCAGAATCATTCTTGTACTTCATGTTCAATTTACTTAAAATAAGTACTTAGTTGTTTACTAGTTTAATGTACTCTTTTAATCCACTCCATCACCTCTAAGATTGTAGTTTAATAATTTCAATTTCAGTTGGCTCATCGAATTTACTTTTAGTTGTGGTAGAATTATTAATTTCATATTTGTTTGTGGTAAATTTGATGGCTAATTGAGTTGTCCGTCTTGGATGATAATGAAACCACTCATTACAAATGGTGTTTCTCTATATTATGATTTCGTCTTCATGGTTTAATTTGAAACATCTACGATTCTAATTGTTTAATAATGCTTATATTAATACAGAAATTTTAATAGACTATTGTTATACTTAACTTTTCATATTCTATGTATACCCTAATAAGGTTTTAATAAGATATTATTAGTAATGTTAAAAGATTTCCTAATCTATGTTTACCCAAATGAATATAAATGTAACTCTTTTTAAAAAGAAAAGGGATTAAAATTGAAAAAAAATATGTATTTGTTCTGATTGTTGTTAGTGGATTCAAATTCCTAGACAGTGTGTTTCATTATTAGTTTACAATTTTATTATTATTTTTTTTAATTAGGTAACCATCTCATTCATTTTTATTTTTAATTTGCCAGAATATAATTCTAAAGATATTAAAAGTAATTTAGTATATGTAGAATTAACATGTACTCGTCAGAGTCTACAATTAGACATTGTACACTTACAGTAATTTTTAACACATCATGCACACTAATCTATATTGCGCATAACATAATCCAAAGCTAGATGAAAATTTTGAAACGTGGACTCTCCCTCTCTCACACACATCAATAAAATTATTGAAAGCATTAATGGTTTTGCTTTTAACTCCTATGCTCTCTAGCATAGCTTGTCCAATGTCAGGGTAAAGGAAAATGTCACGGTAAAGGAAGAGGATTGCATCAGGCGTTACGAACAGACTATAAGAAAATTAGCAAATTACCACGGAAATTAATCCAAATGACTCCTTGCTTTTCTTTTCTACTCTTACATTTAAGATTCAATTTCTGCATACTCCAACTAGTTCAGATAAAAGGGAAACTGAAATTACTATAAACGATGTCAGTTTCAGATAGCGATTGAGATATTCTACTTTTTTAATTCAAATGATATCCTCTGACCTCTGACCTGTCCTAGTTCTTGTGTAGCTAAAGAAAGCTTAATACTTGGAAATTGTATAACGCACGTATACATGTGCATAAATAAATTTTGAAACCCTGCATATTCAATCTTTATATGTTTCTATTGTAATTGTGAATTATCACACGGTTAATTACCAAACTTGCAGGATAGTTTCACAGAGCCAAAAGGAATTGATTCAGGAACCAAAATTATTCTAGTAAGAGATCCAAAATTACCCTGAATGAAATTTTTATTGCAAGGATGAGAAAATTTGGAAAAACCAAACTGTATGTGATTCCATGTTCGTAGTACTAGACAAATTTGCAGCTTAATCCTGTGGAATACCTCATTCATCTAGGTGAGCATAAGCACTGAAAATTCATATCTTTTGACATTCCAAGAAGCTAAAGATCTTCACAACATCTCAAAAATCTGCACAAAGCCACATTTCAGAGTCAAATTCATTTCTTAATGGTGACTAGGATAATTTGAGCAATAATGTTAAAACAAGACAACTAAATAACAACCACCAACAGTGATACTACCTCCATCCTATTTTAATTGACCCTTTTATCGGGTAAATTTAGGACACACTGCAGACACATTAATATACAGCTGTCTATTCCTTTCTAAATAACAATATCACTTATAAGGTCTGTTACATAAACAACCATGAAGCAATATACAACTTACATTTATGGGCATATCTGCTATAACAAGACTGCTGCTTTCCTCAATGCCTTTAAGGGTCACTACTTCACCTCCAACAACCATGTTGATCACAATTCCATCTGCATAGAATAATATAGATAATGATTATGTGCAAAGAAATACTCCAAAAAATTTGAACTCACAAGCATTTAATGAATTTGAAGAACGAACCTGCTGCCAAACAAGTTGAGACCCGCCTCATATATGTTTCCTGGTGCTTGTCATGGGAGATTATATAAGGAAAATCTACTAGAAAATGTAAGAAGTTACATGATATTGGCAAAACAAAGAAGGTTAGATATACCTTCTTTATTGGCAACTCATAATTTATTAAAACACGAGCACTAACAGGAGCCTCCCCAGATGCAAGAAGTGGAAGGCAGGCATCTGTTGTGACTATCATATGAGACTTTTGCTCCTCCTTTCCAGTTTCCTCATCATCACCGGACTGAATAGTGGCATTTTGGTTCCACTTAATAGTTGTTTGGCGAAATGTATCTAAAACCAGAGAACGCTCTGCTTCAGCAAGGTCACTGTACTGGGAAATGGATGACAAAAGAGAATATGCATGCCGTATTAGCCAAAAAAAGTTATTATTGAAAAAGTTACAATACCAACAAATTAATTATCTTAATGCATGAAATTTTCTATAAAGCATGTAACTGACAAAAATGACAACCAGAAATGAACTGTAAGTAATAGATGTTCTCAGGAGAGATTAGAATGAGGTATGACCAGTATCTCACATATGTATATCTAAATTCATGAACTCAAGTTGAGAACTGACAAATGATCGCAACTAATGAGTTCACTACCACATGAATTTAAGGGGAAAAAAAGGGTCAACTGGATCCTATGCAGTCAAGTGTGCATTTCAAACCCAAATCATGCTCAGCTATGTGGTCCAATCAAGGAATAAGCTATCCGGCTGAAGCTGCTATACTTTTTTAATAATAAAAATGTATAATATGCATCTCTAATGACATAGGAGTGATAAAAATTCCTAGACTACAGCATGTTCAGAAATATATGTGGTTCTGTTTTTTGTTGAACGAAGTAGCGAGTTTCATAGCAGATCAGAGTATGAAACTCTTGTTTAACTCTTGTTAAATCAATTTCAATTTCCATTTAAGTCCAAAATATAATATCGTAGGAGGATGATCAAAAATAAATATATGACCGTACCAGAGGGGCTATAGAAATGTAAGATAGGTTGGAAACTGCAGAGCAGACGGCATCCAGCTCGTCACGTGTACTGCAGCAGACCACAATTGGCAGTCGCGGACGGTGGCCAGCCATGCCCAATAGATCTACCAATGTCTCCTGCAAATTAGGTTTTCTTAATTAGTCACAAACATTTCTACTACCACAATTCATTGATAACTTGATTGAGATTGAGAAATATATACCATCCTGAATTGGAGCCTATCGACAGCGAGATAGAAGTGGCGTTGTGGACTGCAACATGTATCACACATTAATTAATTAATTAGCAGCTTCTTGATAACTTCATCACATAACTAAATTATAAATAAACGATCAAATTGAACGAAATATGGGGCAGATTAGGGCTTAAGACAGTACTACAGTACCTGAAATTGGAAGATGAAGGAGAATTGGGTGAAGAAGCTTCAACAGCAGCGTCCATATCAATCCTTCACTTTGAACTTCCTTTCTCCCAATCCCTAAAGATCAAACTCGGGCTGCAAGCCTGCAATTATGTCGACTTTATAAGTACGCCGTCGTTTCCAATTCACGGGTATGCAATTTCTGGTGACGACTGATAAGGCGGGAAAACCTAGCTTAATCTCATGATTCTCATAGCGTACGCACGCACAAATGAGGAAATATTGTCATTTTGATAAAATATTATACAAAGGGGAATATTCTCATGATTCGCTAAAAACAATTATTAAAATGAAATAATTTTAAAATATTTTTTTTATAATTATATATAATTTTTTCTATTTATAAAAATAATAAGAATATTTTAATATTTTAGATTATTCAAATGCAAACTTATCTTAATTTTAAAACCTAATTAAAAAATAAATAACTTTAACTTTGAAGTAAGTGTAGTATTATCGTCTAAAATTATATTACCACATGTACCAAAACAAATTTTAAATTTTTATTGTAATTAAATTTAAATTATAAATTTAATTTTTTTAATTTAAATTTAATTTATCAAATATAATATTTTATTAAATTTAAATTCCATAATTTTTAAATGTGAATACCAAATAAACACCATTTTCTTTTGAATTTTATCCATTATTACTCTCATATGCGTGTACAGAACCGCGTCCGATCGTCCGTGTACCGTCAAACTGGAAATATGCGTGTAGCGAACCGCATTCAATCGTCCGTGCAAAGTCAAACTCAGTTGAGGATGACATCCAGTTCCAAATCCAAATATAAAAAGATGCCAAGGTTTCTTCCTATGTGTGGTCCGTGTGGATGATTCAGTTATTTTATAATCTTTCCGTCAAATTTGTATTATATCATATTATTTTTAATTTATTTTAATTTTATATTATTTTTTCATATTTTTTATATTTTTTTATTTAAAATAATAAATATTTTCTTTAAAATATAAGATTTACTACTTCATTCAATTATCTTTTTCTTTCTAATTTCTATTTCTAGCACTTCATTTATAAATGATGAACGATATGTTAAAAAAATTATGTTTTCTTAAATTAATGAGTATTTTTTAATTATAACAATATAAATTGAACGGATAGAGTAATGTCTTAAAATCAAAAATGATTAATTTTATTTAACATATTTTAAAATTATAAGTAGATTTTTATTTTAATATAATAAAAAATTATAATATTTCCAAATTATTACTTGTTGTGTCTTGAAAAATGTTACAACACCTATTTTACATAAATTAAGTAAGTTTAAATTTGATAAGAGAGAAAAATTATATACCATACAAAATTTAAATATAGCCCCCATATAGACAAGTCTTTATATATATATATATATATATATATAAATTTGTGATATTATTTTTAAGATTGATTGAATATTTTATTATATATCCATATAAATAAAATTACCTATTGTTTTCAAAATCGATACATTTTAAAAATATATATTTTTTGTTAAATTATAAAAGACAAACTATTTAGAAAAATTATCAATTTTTAAAAAATATCTTGAATTTTGAAGTTTAAGGAGAACAATAATATTATAATAAAACTGAATACAAAAATTATGATATAAATAATATGTAGCTTTGTGATTAATTTTTGTATTATTTTACAATAGTAAATATTTTGAAAAAGAAAAAATTATAATATTCACATAATTAATTGTCAATCATAAATTAACTATATATTTTTTCAATTATTAAAATTTTAAAATTTATAATCATAAACAAATTTATTTCTTATTTAAAGGAAAATGAATAGCAAAGATAGGAGACAGGAGTTGAAAAATAGTAGTTAAACTCATCGCGTGGAATATTATATATGCGCAGACTCACGACATTTGCTTATTTAACTGGCCCAAACACTAACGCAAACACAAAAACACTAAAACTCTTCCAGTGTCCATAACTCTTCCAGGAAACAGAGGTGAGACAAACATCAACACAAACACAAAAACACAAACACAAAATCAATCCAAAATTATTTAGGTGCCACTTCGAAAACCCAAGGGTCAGCTCAATTACTGAGCATCTACCAAGAAAATTCTTGAACCAGCTCGCCGGGTCTTTATGTCGGATTCAAGCGATTAACCCCCAGCTTTAATTTATCATATACTACCATTACTAAATGGATTTCTTGCCTTTTTGCTGCTGATCATATGATGAGGAATGATACCCTGTCAGATTCCACTTTGGAAGCAGCTCTTTAGTGCTACAACTGCTGCTTTCAGCTACCATCAATGGTGGTGATGCTGTTGTCGTTCCTAATTTCTTGTTCATCGTTTCTTTCTTTGCAACGTTATCAGGTATAGTACTTTCCTTATTATGAGCACAACTGTCCTCTTGACACTGTGATGTGCTTTGAAGTTCCTCCGGATAATCGGAAAGTGGAAAGTTAGTTTTGGCTTTGCAACCGCGGTACTTAATCGCAGCCCTGTCGTAGGCCCTGGCAGCCTCCTCCGCCGTCTCGTAGGTTTTGAGCCACACCCGTGTCCTCCTGTGGGGGTCTCGGATCTCCGCCACCCATTTCCCCCATGGTCTCTGCCTCACTCCCCTGTACTCTTTCTTCTTCTTTTTACTCTCTCTCTTCTTAGTGGCGTTAAAGGTATCAGGAGGAAATAAGTTACACCCCAGACACCCATCGAAATTGCAGTGTGAACACGTGTCAGCAGCAGGTACGGACAGCACAGTTTCGGTCCCACTAATACGGTGTTGTGATGATGATGTGGCATTATGGATCTCCTGATTGGCGGGTCCCCCTTTGCCACTTGAAATTACATGCTGGAGAGCAGAGACAATAATGGAGTGCTCCTGGTCCATTGTCAAATGAAATGTACGGAAGGGCTTTTGTGATTGAATTCCGTCAACTTGGAGACTCCTCTGCGGGGCTTTCGACATTTTCATAGGGGTAACCTTGGGACACGGATAAAAAGAAGGTCCCTTCGAAAATATGTGTTTGTTTTTATTTTGTAAAAAGGTAGCAACATGTTGTTTAAGTTGTAAGGATCGTAAAAGATATTATTGTTTGGTTTTATGACGGAATAGAGTGCGAGGAAAAGCGGGGGAGTTTTTAAATGATATTTATAGTATAGATTGTGAGGGAGGGAGCTTTACTTAGTGGCTCCAGCTGTACCCAACTAGCAAATGCCACGCTAGAAGGATATTGTTCATATTTAACCACGTGGAACTGAAACTTCTGTGGTGGGGCCAGAGGCTGACAAGGATTACTGAAAGTGCCGATGTGGAGAGCTTATTAACAGCTTACGTAACTGATGCTAACACACGTGTCAGCTAGGATGTTTCTAGTACTTTCAGATGTATATAGCGTAAGTTAGTGTTTTTCTTTTCCTTCATTTTTTAATTGTAGTCGTGTGACCCGTGTCAAGATATGAGTGTTTCCAGCATAGCCTAACGAGAAATGAATCTACCGAAATCTGTTTTGTCTTTTTTGCACATATCCAAATAGGACAACAGGGGTCGGTTTTGTCTTGTTTTACGTTGAGCTTTTGCCTCATTTAGTACGGTAATCTTGCTGCTATTTTCTTTTTTCTTTAAACTTAGAAATTTTGCTGCATTTAATAGGTGTTAATTTGTTATTAACTCATCTATGGAGCTACCTGTAAACGGCCACGTTGATACCTTTTTTTGTCTGCCATGGAAATTTATACTACTTCGGTTCCATAATTTTTGTACTCAAAATACTCTTTTTTTTTTCACGGGCATATACATTCAATAAAAAAGTATTAAAAATGCTCCACTGGTGAACACATAATTATTGGGGTAACAATTTGATTTTCGCTTGGTCGCTTCCCTTGTTGGCTAGCTGGTATTGCTCTAAGTTTTATTACCAACATCATTTGGACCGAATGGTAAAAAATTCATTGTTCTCTAAATAAAATTTTTAATTTGAATTTTGTAAATAAAAATCCTGGTATTAAAAAAAAAAATTTCCTACGTGAATCCTAAAACAAATAAACTGAGAATAGTTACACACTTAAAACATAATTTATTTATTTTTTGAATTTTTTATAAGAATATTACTAAATCGGTTTCTAATCTTTCTGCTGCTGATCAAATAATGTCGGAGACGAATATCCTGTCGGCTTCCACTCTGGAAGCAGCTCTTTGGTGCTACAACTGCTGCTTTCAGCCACCATCAATGATGGTACTGCTGTCGTCACTATTTTATTATCCTTCATCTCTTCCTTCGCAATATTATTACCAGGTATAGTAGTTTCTTGATTATGAGCAAAATGGTTCTCTTCACGCTTTGTGCTTTGAAACTCCTCCGCATAGTCGGAAAGTGGAAAGTTAGTTTTGGCTTTGTCACCGCGATACTTAATCGCCGCCCTGTCGTAGACCCTGGCGGCCTCCTCCGCCGTATCGTACGTTTTGAGCCACACCCGGGTCCTTCTGTGTGGGTCCCGTATCTCCGCCACCCATTTGCCCCACGGTCTCTGTCTAACTCCTCTATACTCTTTTTTCTTCCTTTTGTTTTTCTTGCTAGTAGCCCCTTTAATATCAGCCGTATCGGGTGGAAACAAATTACACCCAAGACAGCCATCGAAATTGCAGTAAGAACACGAGTCAGTAGGTGGAACTGACAGCACCATGTCGATCCCATCGTGCTGCGAAGCTGACATGGCATTATGGTCCTCCTGATTAGTGGCTCCCGAATTGCCATTAGATATGACATGCTGTAGAGCAGATACGATGACGGAGTGCTCCTGGTCCATAGTTAAATGAAATGTACGGGAATGCTTGAGTGATTGAATTCCGTCAACTTGGCGGCTGCTCTGCGTGTCTTTCGACATTTTCATGGTCATTTTGGGAAACAAATAAAATGCAGGTCCTGGTGAAAGTATGAGTTTGTTTATATTTTTTTATAAAGATAGCAGCATGTGGTCTGAATTGTAATTGTGCTTTTGGTAGAAGTGTAAAGATTTGAAAAGATATTGTATAGTTTTGTGACAGGATAAGGTGCGAGGAGAGACCGGGAGAATTTGAAATATATTTAAAGATAGTATAAATTGGGAGGGAGGGCGGGAGGGTGCTCAAGTGGCTCCAGCTGTACCCAGCTGGCGCACGCCGCCGCGATAAAGCTGTTTTCAGATTTAGCCACGCGGTGACCAAAGTACACGAACTGAGAGTGGCGCGGTGGGGCCCGTGGCCGATAAGGAGTGCTGACAGTACCGAGTGGAGAGCTGAGTTAACGGCTGACGTAAGTTATGCTAATACACGTGGCAGATAGGATGTTTCTAGAAATCTAAATTTCATGTCCCACTTGATATTTTATTTATTGTTTCAAATATAATATAACAGTTGTATTATATTTAAATTTATTAATTATAAAAATTAAATATAAATTTTATATGACTTAAATGCAATACAATTATTATAAATATTAGATTTGAAATAACATGTTAGACAGTAAATTTAAACTCAGTTTCTAGTACTTTAAGATGAAGCGTGGACTAGTGTTTCCCTTTTTCATTTATTGAAGTACCGAATTTAACCATTATTTGATACTGATTATTTTTGTTAATTATGGTTTATTTTTAAATATTAATTATTTTTAAATTAATTATTTTAATTAATTTTAAAAAAAGTATAAATTAAATATAATTTATATTATCAAATTATTTTAAATAAATAATTAATAAATAATTTTTTTTAAATTCATCATATATTTTAATTAATAAATAAATTATAAATTATTATAAAATAATTTGTTTCAAATAAACTTTTAGAAGTAGTTGTCGTGGCGAGATATATAGTGTTCCAGTATTGCGTGTTCACGTATGAATCAACCTTATGTAGACTGTATTGTCCTTTTTCAACAGTTTGTGCAAAGAAGAAAAAGTGGACGGTTTTGACTTGTTATGCTTTGAGCATTTATCATTTCTGTTGCTACCTCGTCTACCTGTAATTGTTTTTTATATATTTATTTATCTCAAAAAAAATACTCAATGATACTTTAATAGATGTGTGATTAAGTTATAGAAATTGTAACAGTAAAGTTCCGTCTGAAACTCAGGACATGCAAAGAAACAAGAAAAGCACAAGAAAAACTAGAAATTCAAAAGACCATATTGCTAAAAAAATTATATCAAGAATACTATTCAATTAAATTTAATTGATGGTTAAAAAATATTAAATAACTCTGTGTGTGTGTGTGTGTGTGTGTATTTATCTTTATTTTTTTAACCTATTCTTCAAGTTCCAAACGGATCAAATATAATTTTATATTATAATTAAAAATAAACATAAAGCAACAAACTTTATTATGTGAAATGAAGAGACTTTCATTTGTACTATTAAGAAATGTCAAAACCGTGTACAAAAAAAAAAAAAAGAAAAAAAATGTCAAGACCAACACCTTAGCCGCATTTCTTTTCTTGTTGCAAACCATAGCCGCAATTCAGTTACTATTAAATAACTTTGTGTGTGTGTGTGTGTGTGTGTGTGTATTTATCTGTATTTTTTAATTTTAATTCGGTTATTAATTATTATTTTTTGGTGCAATGGCAGCCAAACGGCCAAAAACTAAAATTAAACAGATGATATCATGTCTTCATAGAGAGTTGCAAGGAGATCTATGGGGGAATCATACATACAGGTAATACATAAATTATTTAAATGTCCAAATTTCGCCATTTGGTCTGCACTTTGATTTGTATCTCGTCTTATGTAACTGAGCTTTGCATTCCACGGCTTTCTTAACAATAACTCGCAGTCTTGGATAAGGTTTCCGTTTGAATGATTTCCCACATCCACCTTCTCGATGGCTTGCACTGCACTTAGGTAGTCTGTCTCTACCTCTATGTTTTGACATCGCATGCTTAGCCCTTCTCTTAATGCCCACTTAGGTAGTCTTGGATAACTTACATGCTTAGCCCTCCTCTTAATGCCCACAGTTTTGCAGTATCAATGTCACAGCTTCCTATCCTTCCTTGGAAGCCCTTTATCCACTTGCCATTCCGGTCACGAATCAGTCCACCAATAGCCACTGAGGTTGGGGAATGTTTCACACTAGTATCCGTATGAAGTTTTAACCAACTCATCTTTGGAAGAGTCCATCTTTCTGCAAAAGGTCTCACACCACTCTTCTCAGTTCTAGATTGAAAGGCTATGCTGATGTCACCAGCCAACATTTTGATTTTGAAAAGGATTTTTTCTTGGGTTTCATATGTGTGCTCTATGAATTCAGCATTTCTTTTGCGCCACATTATCCACAGTACAGTTGTGAATAGGGTGACCCATTGTTGGTCCACTCCCTGATTTTTAGGATCTTTTTTTGAGATTGTTTTTAAGCCATTCGTGAAGGGGTTGGCTGAAAAACTTGGTTTGTTCTTTGTTCTGAATAAACTTTTCCCACACATTTCGAGTTTTTGGACAGTCTCCGAGAGCATGCAAGACACTCTCAATCCCACAATTGCATCTTTCACAAATTGCATTATCACACATTTGCCTTTTGAGCCTAGAATCATTTGTTAACAATTTTTGATTGAATGTTAACCATAGAAAAAATTTGAGTTTTCGGGGTATTTTAATTTGTCACGGCCACATGAAATTTTTAGGGATTTGAATGTTTGGTTCATTAAGACTATTTTTATCCTGAAGGTATTTATAGGCAAACTTGGAATCAAGATTTCCATTTTTTGAGGTTCCCCAAACTATTCTATCTCCAGCTTCATGATTTTTAGCGATTGGGGTTCTTTTTATGAGAGCCCTTCCCTCCTCGCTCAAAATGGTATGCAACCCTTCAAAGGTTCAATCTTTATTTTGAATTATGTCCATGACCATCAGGTCCACTTCCCTCTCACAATCTCTCCCTCCACAAACTCGTTGAGGGGTTTATGGGCAGTCCATGTGTCGAACCAAAGGGAGACTGGATATTCATTGCCGATTCTCCATTTTATTCCCTCTTTGATTCTGTTAATGCTTTTTACTACTCCCCTCCACACATTCGACAGGCTATTGGGGCATTTTTGTCCACCCTTTTGTAAGGGATTTCTATATTTTGCCCTCCACAAATTAGCCCATAAACTTCCATCACCATTTATTATTTTCCACCCACTCTTTGCTAACATGGCAATGTCGTTATCCCTCGCCTTCCTTAAACCCAATCCTCCATCATATTTATTTTTAGTGACCTCCTCCCAGCTTACAAGGTGGGTTCCTTTATCTCCATTTCTTTTAGACCAAAGAAACTTCTTGTTCATCTTGTCAAGCACATCACAGGTGCTCGAAGGGAGCCATGTTGATTGCATGGTGTAAATAGGGAGAGCAGAGGTAACAGATTAGATAAGGGTTGCTCTCCCCTGCGAGGTTCAGATATATAGAATTCCATCCACTTGGTCTCTTTTGGACCTTATCGATAAGGTCTCGATATGTGTGTTTATTAACCCTCCCATGAATTAGAGGAACACTCAAATATCTCCTTAGATCTTTAGTAGTTTTTATTCCAGTTTCTCTCTCAATACCTTTCACCGTTTCTTTTCAAGTTCTAGGTCCCACAAGAACTCTAGACTTGTTCAGACTTAAGGTTTGCCTTGACATTTTTTGAAAATTTTCAATCACTCCCATCACTTTCCTCGCTTGAGATTGTGTAGCTTTTGAAAAAAGAACTATGTCATCAGCAAACATTAAGTGGGGAAAACTTGGGCCTCTTCTACGCGGTTTGAGAGTTTTTCAACCTTTTCGATTATGGCCTTATTTATCATCAGAGAAAAAATTTCAATGTAGATCACAAAGAGATATGGAGATAAAGGGTCATCTTGTCGAATTCTCCGGGTTAGATTAAAATATGGAGTGATTTCCCTGTTCCATAAAATAGACATGAAAGTAGATGTGATACAGTGCATAATTAAATTTTTGATCTTGTATGACAACCTAAAAAAATTTAGACTCTTTTCAAGAAACCACCAATTTATTTTATCATAAGCTTTTTCAAGATCGAGCTTCATGGCCATTCCCCCCTCCTTCGCCTTCACTATTAAAGCACAAACATGATGACCCAGAATTTATACGCCTGCTATGACTGCACAAACATGATGGCCCAAAATTTATACACCAGCAGCTTAAGATTGCGCAAACATGAAAACTAAAATTGGACCAGAAAAGTTGTTTGCGTCGGCTTCCTTGAGAAAATAATATCCTAAATGTTAATAATGTGCTCTCCTTGTGGTCGGTACGTGTGTCAAGTGTTGAACAATTGGACGGCCAACTAAATTTCGCCCAAAAAACTTCATAGATTTTTGTTTCATTAAGTCGTTGCTCACTCCCAAGGTTCTAAAATTCATTAAATTGACCTATTTTGATAAGGCGAGAGCTTAACACCTAAAGTCAAATTCGGGTATCAATCGTTATTATATTTATTCAAAAATTAACTAATTCGTTAAAATTTTGCTTAATGATACTCGACTCAAAATTCAAGCACCCTGAAGGAGTTTTAGAAAACTGCTCACTCCATTCCACAAAAAAAATACAAATTTTAAAATATTAATTTACAAAATTTTAAAATTGATGTGATTCAATATATTAGCCCAAACGTCCGGCGTCACCCGAATCAGATACAATTTTTTATTAAATTTTTAGTATATTTTATTAATTATATTTTTTTGTGATAAACAAAAAAAAAATGGTATTAGTTTAATTAATTATGTTAAATTTACTAATTTATTAATTATTTAATTATCTTTAAAAGTATTGCAAAATTATAATTGTAATACTAAATTAATGGAAGTTATGGTATTGGACTTATGTACATTATGGAATGTTTAATTTCCTAAAATATGTCTACTTAATAACATAGACTTTACTTATATTTAAGTTAATTTTAGTTAAGTATTCAATGGTATGGGCTAAGTGCCCGGGGTATATATAAATTTTTTCATAATATCACTAATTCCTTTAAAATGCAGTTATTTATTTATTAAAGTAAACTTATACTTCGAAAAGGAATTTATTTTATTCGTGGTAGATTTATTTTATTTTATTTTGAGAAAAAAAATGTTTTTTAAAAAGAATTGTTAATATATTTCTTGTGTAAGGTTTTGTTACTTGTTAAAAAGAGAAAAAAAAAGTATATATATTTGCTTGAATTTTTTTTTCATGTGTCATTCAACGTTTTTAATTGAATAGAAGTCTCCAAGATTATATTATATTTAGTTTTTAAAAAGCATGATTGAATTGTATGGATGTATTTCATTGTCCAACTTATTTGGAAGTAATTATCACAAATAAATGATGTATTAAGAATTTATTATTGGTGATTCTTTAGCATCTTTTGTTCTAATAAGGAGTTAAATTTTTTTTTAAAATGTATTGAGTTTCTCCAACTCATTGTGAGTCAAGCATTTTAAAGTAATAAAACGGAGTTGACTCTTGGTATATGAACAAAAAAAATCATTATAACTGAAAAAATAGACTCAACGTTTCTCTGTTTAAATAATACCGTATATTGATGCTTGAAAATACCAATTGTTTTAATAAATAAAATCATAAGATATTTTATAACATTCACAGTTAATAAGTTGTATTAACTGATATTAGATAAATTCATATTCATTTCGAAATTTAAAATTTTACAAATTGATTTTTAAAAGTAAAAAATAAAAAATGAAAAGCCCTCCATGCAGAATAGAGATATTTCTTTTTAGATTACTATCCAGAGTGAGTTATACACTCAAATCCTGCTTAATGGATAGAGAGAAGAAACAGAGATTCAATATCACATAAGATTGTACAAGAAAAACTAAAAATCACACATGATGTCTCATTGCTTTATGCCAATTGATAAGTCAACCACTGGGCATCGAACAATTTTTTTTAAGTTTGACGAACCAAATCCAACTTCAACCACAAAATGTAGACATACTATCTATCATAGAATCAGAAAATCATCAGTTTGAATACAATTTTTTTGGAGAAATCAGAAAATCTCTACCATGATATTTTGCAGGTTCCAAGATCCCTCTGCCCCCTCTTTCCATGAGCCTACCAATGCCAAAATCTGATGATAATCCACACCCACCAGAATCTGCAAGCACACCACTAATTCCTGCCAAGAGTTCATCTTCATCAAAACAGATTTACGAATCGTAGAACTACTCTTCACAGGGGTATCAAGACTACATTTAGATATGTTTTATGCAATTTTTAACTGTTTGTATGCTTACTTTTTTTGTGCGAGTAACATGACCAGAATTTACGAAGGCAAACATCCACAATATTTAGTTTGTTTGTTTTTGTTTTTTAGAATTTTCAGCCAGCTGCTCACAAAGCAATCAAAGATAAAAACTTTTAACGCCATTTTGAAATTAATTCATAAAATCTGAAGGATATCAAAGAGAGAACATGAACCAGAAAACTAGATTTTGATTTTGAGATATTTTGCAGAACAATCTAACAGGAAAGGGCCAATAGAGAAGAACTTATAGTTTTACAGTTTACCTCGTGTTTTTTGTCCCCAAGGGAAATTATGGCCAATAATCTCCTGACCATCCGGTTGATTCATCTGGCTGCCATGTCTGTTTAACCTCTTCAGATGGCTGTTCCCATTCTAACTTATTAGACGGTTCACCGTATTCGACTTGTGCTGCGTTTTCGTCAAACAATTCCTTCCTGTCTGGTGGTAGAAAGCAACCCTTGTAGGACCCATTATCCACACAATACCAAAGAAGCTTGTTCCAGTACTGATCCTATCGTATACCAGACACTTAATAAATCAGTAATAATAATAAGTTAAAACACTGATTTAGGAAAAATCAGCCCCCAATTATTACTTTTTTTTTTCTTTTTCTTTTTTTTTAATTACCTACCAGATTGATGTACTCAACTTGAAACAAAAATAAAATGAGAATTACCTTGCAAACAATATGAGGATTTTCAATAACAATCAGCAAAGATCTTGCTCGGGTAATCACAACGTTGAACCGTCTCCAATTGCTCAAAAATCCCAAACAGTGGGCCCTGTCAAACTTCACATGCTTTATAGTAGAACGCACGGTAGACATGATAATAACTTGGTGTTCCCGTCCCTGGAACTGTTCGACACTTCCAACCTGGATCTTTGACCTTCCAAACCCTTTAAGCACTTTCCTTATTTTAGGTACTTGTTGCCTATAAGGTGTTACTGTACCAATTTCCTCATCACACAGCCCCCTTTCCGTCAATTTCCCGATGATCTCCACTAGCTTGCTTGCTTTAATCCTATTAAACCACAACCGATTACTTCCTTCCTCTCATCAAAACCCTGGATACCAAAGAAACTTACAGGAAGGAGGTCTTCCCAAGCTTTGGAGACCCTCGTATCGTCACTATTTTTACAAGCAAGCAGTTCACCTCGATAGAACAAATGTGTAGGGAGATACAATATTACAGGGTGACATTGGTAATTTCTCGCCAATTTCGTGACGTTGTTTTGATCGCCTTCCTCATAAAACTTGTACTCCAACAGCCTCTCCAAGTACGACTTTCCTAATCCATAACTTCCAGCCTTGTTGGAGTTAAATTACGGGACCTAGCTGCACCGGGTCTCCAGCAAGAACCACAACAGTTCTGCTACTGTAAAGGTTGGACAAAGGCATCATTTTTTGGGGCTCCGAAGCCTGACCCACCTCATCTAGGAAAATAGGAGAGAACTGACCCCGCTCTATGCCTTCCGAATAAATAAGACAGGAACTACCATATGTCGATATTTTTATCTTATAGTCCCTGAGGTCCATGAGTTGAGGACAACCAAAGAGCCCATCTCTATTACCGATAAAGCAAAACTTCATATAATCAGTCTTTATATCCTCCAGAGGACGAGTCATCGCATTGAGCTGTAAAATCTCTGTTTTATTAACTTTTTCCATGTTATTCCCCACGAGTTTCTCTAATATGTTATCTGCCGCGCTGTTCGAAGGCGCACAAACAAGAATCTTGGCGTTCCTTCGAGTTTTGTAGGGCTGGAGGATAGCTTCTACAAAGGTCATAGTTTTACCTGTACCTGGAGGCCCATATATCATATACAGGGCCCCTCCATGGCAGCTGTCAGTCTTAACTCAGGCTATAATTTTTTTTGCTGCCTTAAAAGACCTGTGATGGCCGAAGTTCGCCCCAAACTTAGTCAGCCACAACACACGCACACGCACACGTATCTCAATGCAAGCACAACACAAACGATTTACGGGCAGTGTCCAACCTTTATAATTTTCACTCAATAAAGGATTTACAGCGTTTACAAGACTTGCAGAACTCACACAATGCTCTGCTCATTTTCGTGCATACAATGGCTACATATTACAAGTGCAGGCGGCAGTTAGTAAACTGCCCCACTAATCAGCAAATAGGCCAAAACTGCCCAACCGTCCAACTGTCATGCCTCAGCTTGAACCAACAACTGTCAATCAGTTATTCAGCCTTCGTGAGCTTGCCAAACATGCCCCACGGATTTTCCATCAGCCCATAGCTAGCCAACAAATCCCAGGCCCAAGTAACTTAGGCTTTAGCTAAGCTTTCAGCCCACGTAGTGTTTTGGTGTGCCAAGTCCACCTCCAAGAAGACCAACCCAAGCTAATTAGCATCCTTCACTATGTCATGCACGAGCTAAACATTTGCCCCAAAATTTCTAGCCAAGCCCCAGCACTTACCTAAGGTGCCGGTCATAATTTCCGTCAAGCCACCAAGTGAGCCGCCACAAGCCACCTCGGGAGTTAGTGTTGCACCACCTCAACACCATGTGAATAATTGCCCCACATTGTCCACAAGTCTGTCCCACATTGCTTGTCATTGTGCCCAAAGCTCCGTGCCAAAGACCTTGCCAGGCCTTAAGGACAGACCCCTCCCTATAGTAGGTCTTAATAAAAAAACCAAAGTGTCAGCACTAAACATCACCTATTTTTGAGGATACTCGGATTTTTGACACCAACTGACCTCCCCCCCTATGGTAGTACTTAGCAGAAATCTCAAAGTGACAGCAGTAGACATTGAGCATGCTTAAGGAGTCATACTCGGCACTTGCCCCACATCGGCAAGCCCTGCTGCCCACCAGTTTGCCAATTCCTTGCCCAAATGACAAGGTCAAGTAGATGTCCGTGACAGCAGCCCAGTTTCATCTGTACTGACCCAATTTGCTCCTCGTTAAGCAAAAGAGATACAAGTTTAGAATGTTTGGGATGTATCAGTCTCTTCTCACGAGAAAGGGTTGGAAAGAGAAGAAAATGTACCTCCAGTTTTCGGGTAGCCTCTATTGCATGGTACAGTCTTCGCATGTTTGCTCAATTATACATGAACTGCACATTGTAGAGGTTGTGTGGTCTATGGCCCTCCTGAAAGCCTTCGTCAAACTTTAACAGCACAATTTCAGCCTCAACCCCATGGATATAACCCTGTGCCAGAAGTAATAGCAATAAACTCAATACTGAACTCATAAACACATTTAATTATTGTAGATATTTAATAAATTCCTGAACAAGTAGGAAGGAACATAAACCTGATATGTAGGAGAAGTGTCGTATCCTTCTTCATGTGCAAGCTTAGCAAAGACAAAATCCCTTTAAACCAGTGATGGTCCTTTTTCGGCGAGTCCAGGGACCTCAAGGGCCAAGAATTGGGACCTGCTGCTTTTCATGCTGACATACTCCATGTTGTAACCCCTCATATCTTCCTGAAAAAAACACCCGTTTAGTTCTAGAAACAAGAATATTATCACCATTAGAAACAAAAAATCATTAACTATTGAATTTTAAACTTTCCTCCATGTTAATCTCTTCCACGTTCACTAAACATTTAAAAAACATAATTCTCTCCTTTTTTAAACCTTCTCCAATAGCCCCGGGGATCTTTCTTTTCCCAATCAACTCCCTGACATAGTTCTCCATCAGATATTGAGGGAGCCAATAGTTAAACACTTTGCTTGTACCCCTGAAAGGACGCGTTCCCAGAACAAAGCTGGTACGAGGAGCTAAGTTTGACCACAGCTTGTTCTTCCTCTCTCTTAAACGCCTTGTTAGAAGTTAAAGACGCTGAAACTTCATCCTCTGCCAGAACAAACGCCAGTCGTTCAATCGTCTCATCCTCCAAATCAAAATGCACAGCTGATGTGTGCAGGCCAATTTCCTTGGGCTTGCAAGACAACCAAACAGTCAAAGTCTGACCTGGCCACAGCACTCTGTCCTCCAACTCAAATGACTCCACGTATTTCGGATATATTCCATGTCCAAAGTGGTTGAAGGAGGTTCCATTAGTGATAGGTGAATGAGTCCTCAGGCTTTGAGTCGTAAATTTGGACTTTCCAAAGGGTCACTGGATCGCTTGTGGTGTTCACAACAGTGATTGGATTTACAATTTTACTTCCTACATATCCGGACCGAGGTTTCCCTCCTAGCAAAGGAAACGGGATTGATATAAAAACTGGGCCTTCTGGGGTAGGATTGTAATTACACAGGGAATTGGCATTCACAAAGTCGATGAACCCAATATCTCTCCCGTCAGAAATGACTGAAAACTCCTCACCCCAGGTACTAACTGAAGCCATCACCGAAATGATAAAAATTTGAAGAAAACCTGCTAAGTAACCACTAACAGATAAGTATGAGAAAGCACCATACACTCGTTTGCAAATAAAATGACAAATGGTGATGTAAGCACAAAAAGTGACAAATACCCCTATTCTACTACCATGATGGTTTCTGATAGATTATAAGAAAGTAAATATATAAACAAGACCAATAAATTATGTAAAACAACAAATAAGAAATTCACAAATGCCGCATTTTGTGCGGGCCACACCATAAGAGCAACTATATGTACTAGTACTCTTGCAGACACACGAAGTCACACCATAAGAGCAACTATATGTATTAGTACTCTTGCAGACACACGAAGTGTGTGTAATTATTGTTTTTCCCAGTGCTTCTATAGTTTCAGTTATAAATTAATTTTAATTTAATATAACTTTTTATTCTTTTTCCTCGCAAAAAAATCAAATAATGTCTTAAGGCTTAAAAAACTTATAGATGAATAAATTAGTGAGAATTTTCACCAAACAAATTTTGATTTTTTAAACTCCAAATGCACCCTTAAGGCCTCACCAAAATTAGTTTCTTAAGGGCGATCGCCCTTTATTATATAGATAACTAACGGTGTGAGCAAACAAAAATCACATACAGTTATTAAAATATTCATGAATGATGGGGATGTTTCTTTATCAATTTGACATCAGCATCAGTGGATCTCAGTTATACATGGAACATCAATTTTTAAAAGTGCCGAATTTAGCTTCAATAATACATCATAAGCCGCCAATCTATTGTTAAATGGAAAATGAGTTTACAAAAGGCAAAAGACGCGGCGAGGCACAATACATGCTTGTGCCTCATCAAAGTTGGGCACACATCCAAAAAAGACAAAATACTATCTATTCAATCGCATATGAAGTAATTATTCAAACTCATAAAGAATGGTAGCTTGTAAAAGACATATCAAAAGAACAAAAAAAATGATAGCTTGTAAAACAATAGCTTATAGATATATAAAAATGAAAGCAAAATTAAACCAGGTTTCACCGTATAAGAAAGGGAGAAAAATAAAAGGGGCCTAGGGTTCTGAGAACAATCATCGAAAACAAAGAAGATGAAGATACCTGGACGTTGGAGCTAGGGTTTCTCCCAATTTCTTCCTTTTTTCCTTTTTGCCTATCTCCCATTCTCTTTCTTTTCTTTGTCTCTCTTTTTTGCCCCTTTTAATATGTCAAATAACAAATGGCTGAGATCAAACAAGGTAAAAAAAATATAAGTCCAAGAGTTGTGGAATTATTCTTAAAGAGGCATGCGGCCAGGCCCAAATGTTGGGCCTCGCTATGCCTTTGGCCTAGAAGTGTACCTTTTTCCAGGGCCTAAAACTATTTCAGAAATGGTGTCCATTTGTAGTCACCCCTCATGATACTTTCCTTTGAAAAACATAAAATTGATTTTCGAATAAGTTAACCATGTATGGGGGCATAAGCAATAAAAATATAAATCATAAAAGAGGTAAGCAAAAAGCAAAGATGGAAAAAGTTATGATTATTGGAAGCTTCTTGAAGAAGATGAGAATTAAATCTTATTCACTCATAATTATATGAAGCAGAATCTTTGGATTTGTACCGGTTTTTAAATTGAAAAGGAATGGTAAGTAATCAAACTTGCCAATTTGCCATTCTTTTCCTTAGAATCAAATTTTGGGTATCTATTTTATCATTTATAAGAAATCTCTTACACAAACACAAGCAAATATATCAGAATTACATATAGAAATTGAAACAAAACAAGTGATGAAGAGAGAAACAAAGTGAAACCCACCTCTAATTCAAAAGCTCCAGCTAAAAAATAACTTGGATAGAGAGCTATATACACCTAAAAATATGAGAGCCAGCAAATTAAAAATGAATGTATGGGTATCAATATGAGAGATATATAACTTTAATTGAATCTAAGTAAGAAAATGGTTTGATTTCCAAGTATTACTTAAGGAGACTAAAGCCAGGTACTTTTGTGACTTGCTTTCTTTCCATCTCAGATCTCACTCTATCAGCTTCTGTCCACCTTCCAGCTGCTGCATATAAGTTGTATAGTATTATATATGGGCCTGAAGTTTCTGGGTCCATTTCAAGGACCAACTCACCAATTTCCTCTCCAAGTTCAACATTGCCATGGACTAGACAAGAACCCAACAATGACTCGAGCATATTTACAGAAGGCTTGTACGACAAGCTCTTAAGAATTTCATAAGCCTCAACCAAGTGCCCAGTTCTACCAAGAAGGTTCACCAAACAAGCATAGTGCTCCATCTGTGGGAACATCCCCTGTTCTACCATAGAGTTGAAAACTGTTCGGGCTTGGTCAACTAAACCCGCGTGGCTACAGGCCGATAAAATACTTATATAAGTGATCTCATCAGGTATCAAGCCCAAAAGTCTCATCCGTGAGAGGAGCCCAAGGGCAGATTTGCCATCACCATGCAATGCATACCCATTTATTATCACGCTCCAAGAGATGGCATCCTTTCGAGGCATTTTGTCAAATATCATTCTTGCAAATTTAATGTTACCAGATCTTGCATACAAATCTATAAATGCATTGCTAATGGCCACATCTTTGTCAAAACCATTTTGTATAACATAAGCCAAAATAGAATTTGTTATATTAGAGTCATTCAACTGAATACAGGCTGAACTTAAGCTCAAAAATGTTACATAATCGGGGCCCATTTCCTTCCGGAGTAATTCACAGAAAAAAGAAACTGCCATTTTGGGAAACTTGGACTGTACAGCTGCAGATATAATAGCATTCCAGAGCGAAATATTGCTCTTTTTTCCAATTTGAAATAGCAAGAGACATGAATTTATATTTCCAAATCTACCATACATGAGCATAAGAGCGGTAATAAAAGGAGTTTCTATTAGAAAACCTGACCGAGCAGCATATGCATGAATAGACTTACCTTGTAAATGGGTAGAGCATACTGGTAAAAGATTTAGCAAAGTTACGTAATTAGGTTTCTGACCCTCCCTGGCCATTTGACCAAACAAGACCATAACCTCGTTCGGCAAACTCTGATGTTTATAACCCGTTATCAAAGCATTCCAAGATACCACACTCCTATTAGGCAGGTTCTCAAAGAGGAACTTTCCGGAATCAAGTTCTCCACATTTTACATACATACTAATAAGTGCATTAGCTAAAGTAACATCAGAGGCAAATCCCCGTTTGATAGCGTAGCTGTGAATAATCATGCCCTGTACCAAATCTACAGCCTCATTGAAGCACGGTAGAACACTTATTAGGGTTATCATATCTAGGTCCATGCCTTCTTTCTGCATCTGGTGTAGAAGTGTAAGAGCATGTTTGGCTTCTCCACTATGGACAAATCCAGATATTAGTGTATTCCATGAGACAATGTTTGTGATCGCCATCTTCTGAAATATTTTATAAGTACTGGTCATGTCGAGACAATCAGAGTAAAATGACAGCAGAGCATTGGAAACGATCAGATTCATACCAATCCATTTTTTATGGCTAAATGCATGAGCAGATTTACCGAGTAGAATTGCCCCTAGTCTAGAGCAGGAAGAAAGTATACTAACAATAGACAATGGATCCGGATCAAATCCTTCCATTTGCATTTCACGAAACCCGACCAAACTCACTTCCCAACACTCGTTGTGCACATACCCAGAAACCATTGAATTCCATGAAAGAATGTTTCTGTGGGGCATTTGAGAAAAGATAAACTCAGCTGAATCGATATTCTCGAGCTTTGAATACAGTGATATAAGGACCGTGGCAACAGGCAATTCATTTTCAAATCCTTTTAATATTACACAAGCATGGATGGACTCACCATACCGGATGCTATCAAATCTCCCGCAAGAGGGGATGATAGACACAAATGTGATCACATTTGGCTCCATGTCATCTCGTAGCATTTTCCGAAACAATACAAAAGCATCATCAGATTTTTGATTCTGTGTATGTGCAGATATCATGGCATTTAAAATCGTAACATTCTTTGTTGGAAACGAATCAAAAATATCTCTAGCAACAGATAAATCTCCACCACTGGCATACATGGAAAGCAAAGCAGGTGCCAAATTTTCATCCATAAGATAGCCAGATTTTAATGCACGGCAATGAAGAGATGTACCAACAAGGAAATTTCCCGAACCAGAGCATAAGGGAATTATGCTGGCCAAAGTACTAACGTTAGGCTGCAAACCTATTACAAGTATCTGTTTTAAAACCTCAAAGACCTTATCATAGAGCCTATGCAAAGAATACCCTGAAATCAAAGCATTCCAAGAAACCAAATCCGGGTGAGTAATTTTATCATGCAATAAACGTGCATTCCCCATTTGACAAACCTTTGCATAAAAATCAACAAGAGCTGTTTGCACAAAGACAT
Source organism: Pittosporum tobira (assembly GCA_032359685.1). Taxonomy (NCBI): domain Eukaryota; kingdom Viridiplantae; phylum Streptophyta; class Magnoliopsida; order Apiales; family Pittosporaceae; genus Pittosporum; species Pittosporum tobira. The sequence continues at coordinate 35,735 of JAUMHB010048979.1, forward strand.
TATCCCCAAACCCTGTTCTCAAAACAACACAATGTACCTCTTTACCACTTCTTACACTACCTATAGCTGAACAAGCCTTGATTACAAGGGGGAAAGTATAATTATCAGATGGGCAACCCAAAAGATGACATCTTCTGTAGACAAGTAAGACTTGTTGAAATAACCCATCATCACAAAGGGACCTAATAACTACATTTTGCAAGTAAAGATTGGGTTTTCCGATCGCTGTGAATGTGGACAGAGCTAATTGTGGAGCACCCAGGTGAAAGCAACGGCCAAGAAAGGATTCAACTAGAGTTTTTTCGTGCGGGAATAGTCCGTTAACAATAAGGTGAGACTTGAGAGATTGTAGGTGGGCAATGTTTTGGCAAAGGGACAGCAGACGAAGGAAATTGCTGTAAAGGGAATAATTGTTTGAGTTCTGGATCGAGTGTGTGCGAATTGTGAAAGGATTAGGAGGAGAGAGAGTGAATAAATTTTGAAGAGAGGAAATAGAAGTAGGAAGTGATCGCCGTGGAGAAGCCAAAATCATTTTACAACGGCCGTTAATGACTTGTGTTCACCTGTTCGTACTTCATAAAACCATGACGGATACGTACTCCTTTTTTAGAAAGTTCTTAATATCTCTCGCGGGCGAAGGTACGCTCTTCACGGACAAAATATTTGTCAGAAAATAGTTTTTATTGATATTTGTTTCTCTCATTTATTTATTTTATTTTATTTTATTTTTAACTTGACTGCCAAACATCAAAAGCAAGAGATCAAAGATGCATGAGTTAACTCAACGGCCTCCTCCTCTGACAACGCTGGACTCCTCTAGAAAGGCTCGTCTGAAAATCTATTCCAACAGAATAAGGTCAGAAAAATAATTGCATAACATAATTTATTTTAAAAATAATTATTATTTATTTAAGAGATTTTAATAATTAAATTTTGATATTTAGTATTATTATTTTTTTTAAATAGGTTATAATTAGAATAAATTTTAAAAAAATATTTGACAAATAAATTTTAATTACTTTTAAATATGACACTTACCATTTTACCCTCCCTTTGCTTGAGGAATACAGCAAATATATACCACCAGAAAGAAAAAAAAGGGTTAACGTACAATTTGGTAAGTCAGATGTGAACATGTACCAGTTAATAACGCAGCTGAGGAAATCGGCAACGGCGGAGGGTGGTGGGCCACCAGTATTTCGGCAGGAGAAGGGAAGCTTTGTGATAAACCCAAAAGTGGAAAACAGATTGTGCATGAGGACAGTGGATGAGGATTGTGAAAGAGGAGTGGCTTGTGTGGATGGATGGGGGTGAGAGCATATATGCGGGTAGGAAGATGAGTTAACGGTCAGCTTTGACGCACATGGCTTGTCCGAACTAATATTTGTCCGGACAATTTAAAAGCAGGGACTGATTTGTAATTTATCCTAAAAAGTTTATTTATGAAATAATATTGCATACATTCCGGTTTCAAAAAAGTGAATACATTCCGAGTTCATAAGAAATAATATTGCAACTAGCTAACTTCTGCAGTCTTTTAATTTTGCATGTTGACATTCATCTTAATGTGTGTGTGTGTGTGTGTGTGTTGGGGGGGGG
>JAUMHB010048980.1:0-16904 GCA_032359685.1 Pittosporum tobira
CCTTGACAGTCGTTAGATTGGTAAGGCATCAATTATTACTTAATTTTGATGAGGGACTATTAATTATTTATGCTAGTAATAAAAACATAATAATAAATCCAACTAAATAAATAAACAAATAAATAAGCGTGATATAGTATGATCCCTAAATGATGAAGATCTAATCTTCAAGCAATGCACTTGTTGTATGTAGATCACCATCTAGCTATCAGCATCTCCAAGCACCTTGATTCTTTACTGAACTTGATTCTTCAATCAACATTATAAGTGAAATAAATGACACGCAGGCCATAATATAAAATTACAATGACATGCAGGCCGCATTTAATTTAAATAATACTCACGACACGCAAGCCGTATTTAATTAAAAATACCACGACGTATTTAATTAAAAATACCACGACACGTAAGCCGTATTTAATTAAAACCAAAAGTAACTATAGGTCATACTATTCACCATGCATAATCATACAACACATAGTAATACATATCATCAACATGATAAAGTATATGAAACATGTAAAACTATTTTTCGAAATACTATGCGTAATCCATGCAGGGGCCAATGGGGCTGCGCCCCTTTGCGGGGTCGAGGGGCAGCGCCCCTCGCGGGGTATTAGGGGCAGTGCCCGTATAGCGGTCTCGCTAGCTGGTTAGCGAGTGGGGCCCGAAAGGGCAATGACCCTCGTGGGGGCTTTCGAGGGCAGCGCCCCTGTAACAAAAATTGAATTCATAATTCTTTTGACGGAAAAACTGCCCTCAGATTAATCATATTAGTCTGAAACACCAATTCACCATATATCCAAGTTAATCGAATTAACTGATATAAACCCCAACTAAATCTGTATTCACCACATGTTATTATCTAGATTAATCATCTATTAACCCTAATTGTGTTCTCAGGTTATAACATGTTAATCATATAAATCCTAATCGTGAATCATGTTTATAACAGATTATGAAAATTAAATACAAATTAAGGCATGCGATCATATACACATATCTCATACACATATCAAACCACAGATCGCTAATTATAATCAAAACTAATATATATCATATATATATAATATTTTGATTTCAATAAATCGCAAGCCAAGCTCTGATACCACTGTAGAGTTTAGGATTAAAAATTGATGCGAAATTTAAAAAACAATTTATCCGATTCCCAAGAGCCATGCTTATATTGAAACCGAAATAGAAGATCGATTATACCTGATTGAATTTCGATGGAGATAAGAAGAACAGTTGTGTCTGGATTAGCGTGACAATCATCACGCCTCTACTAGTATCCACACACGAACTAAGCCCGAGCCTTGTGCGTGCTAGCGTAGTTCTCTAGTTTCATTCTCTCTGATTCTCTCAACTTCGCGGTAAATAGGGTTAGACAAAAAGGCGTATGTACCTCCTTTTATAATCCGTCCCTTTTAATCAGAGATATAAGAGAACAAGGAAACCCTAGCTGTCCGACCCAATACATTATAAGCCCAGTTCGCTTAGTGTGCGACCCTGTAGGTTCACCTAATATTAGCAGTAGGCCCAAAACTAATTTTCGGCTCAAAAGTTATAAGTGGCCTCTAACAGGACATTATAATTATCTAAATTATGTGAATGTTGGTTTTTCCGACACAATCTTATCCATAACTAATAATAAAGTACGATTTATAATTGGATCCTTATTCATATCACTAACATTAAAGTTACTTCAAACTCCACATGTTACCCATGACTCTTTTGACTATGAATAAAAGGAACAGATAATTCATTATCAGATTGAAATATAACATATTCATCAAAAAATAATGCCCCTGCTAACAAGGAACTCAATTTTTTTTTGGATCAACACACCATAGCCTATAACATTTGAAATCAGATGCATAACCAAGAAAGATTAATTTATAGACTCTAGGCTCAACTTCGCATGTAAAAGTTTGTTCACATGATTGTGTACTCCTTGAATTACGGATTGTGTACTCCTAGAATAACTCTTGTGATTAAAAAAAACATTTAATGTATTAAAAATTTATCTAATTCATGAATTTTTATCTCGTAAAGTATCATGATGTTTATGTTATATTGTTGTTCCAAGTAAATAAAAGAAATCAACATAAAATATAAAAAAAAAAAAAATTGAAAATCATGCCACTTGTGTGATACAACCAAGTCGATCAATCACTCTAGAGAGTCGAAGTTTATGACCAAAACAAAAAACCCGAGAAATAAGCCGAGACAGTTATTAAAGGTCCAAATCTTCTTCATTTGTAACCGCCTGTTTTATTGGGAAAAAGTAAACAACCACCATTCCCTCCCAAATTGATCTCTTATTATTCACCTTCCCCATTTCATCCCATTCTCATTTCCTCCCCCTCCAAAAATGGAGTCCCATTTCATTCTACTCTCCTTCTTCCCCCTCATCTTTTTCAACTCCGCACAAGCAGTTTGCGTCCCTCGCAACCACACGGGGCCTGCCCCTGTCTCCTCCTCCCCAAAACCAAAGCCTCCGGCAACATCAAAACCAACACCACCGGAGTCAAGCCCTCCGGCAACTCAACATTCTCCCGGAGCATCAATTTTCCGACGTCCCAATAAAGCAAATCCCGGTCTGTCGAAAATATGTGCCTCCACTGACTACCCGGATGTTTGCCAGGCCACACTGGCTCCCCTAGTAAAAGATGCCAGCGACGTTCATTCCGTGCTCAATTTTGCAATAAAGGCAGGATCTGAGGTGGCAAAAACGGCTCTAACAGTGGCTAAAAGGTTGGCTACTATGCCCGGGACTCCCCCCGATATGGCCTCCATGTACAAGGACTGTGAAGATAGTTATGATGATGCATTGTACAATTTCCAGAACGCCATGGACGCACTTCCTGGAAGCGATGTTGGGACAATGAATACAATGCTTAGTGCGGTTATAACGGACATTGGAGACTGTGAGGATACGTTTCAGGGACTGAATTGTCCATTGGCTACCTATTCTGAGAAGGTGACTAAAATGGCTAGCAATTGCCTTGCCATTGTTTCGTTGTTGCATAATTAGGGCAGAACTTTTGGATGGCTTTAATTTTTGATTATTACTGTAGTATAAAATGGAGTGTTAATTAGTTTATAAGAATAAAAGGAAGCTTTCTATTGTTTATACATGTGAAATTAGGCTCTAGAACTCTCTAATTTTTGACCAACTGCATGAGATTATGAGTTTTTCTTGCAGTTGATATAAGCCTAAACGCATTGTACTAAATTGCTTTCTCAATGGTTGTTTCTTTAGTTATTATGATTTAAATTTTATTTTTTTTAAAATTTTACTGTTATCGTCAACGAGCCTCATTGGAAAGAGCAATGCCTACATATTGCAAGTCAATATTGAGTGTCTCTCACGGTGGCAAACAGTACTTTTGTTGAAGTTCATGGGCTCTTTTAACAATGTGAGAGAGCCTCAATATATGACTGATTCTCCATTTAAAAATGTACCAAATGAGCCTTAAAAATATTCAAATAAGAAAATATATTGCATTCGCTACATCCAATTTTAAAGCCCTTGGCACCTTAACTGATAAATTATTACAGAATTTCCACAAAATAAAGAGAAGCTAAATCAGGAAGTTATCAAGTACTACATGAGTTTTAAAATATAAAACTATTATTAATATTAAAATATTATTGCATACTCAATGAATTTCATGCCTTGTTTTAATTTCAAAATGTTTAAAATTGATTTTTCAAAGTTAACAATGCTCTTTTATTTTGGAATGGTGGGAATATCACTTTCAAGAAAACTGAATGGAAACAAAAACATTAAGAAACAAATATAGTTTCGACTTAAAAACAAAAACAAGTGGTGATGTTCAAGCGGCATTTGCAGATCAATACAGAAATCTTTAAGTACTAGGGTTGTTCAAAACCTTTTAGGATACGAGCTAGTATACGACATATTGATCTCAAAAGTAAGATCTAGACTGGGCCTAATATAGAATAGCAGCGCTTAATTAGAGGATCACCAATTCTCCCAGTTGAGATGATGATGCCTTATCCCGCAGCTTAGTTCTTGCAGTCTAACGAATACCATGCCCTCTTCTCTTCCTCCATGGTGACCAGCATTCCCACCAGAACTGGTGGGCAAGCATTAATTACCATCTTCTTAAGTGACACAGCAATATATGTCTATCAGTTGCCCAGCAAGGTCAACATTACATCTACGTCCAACAAACCCTACAAATTCCACCACTTGAAGGTGTTCATCAAGCAGCCGAGCCGAGCTATTAGTTATTTGCAGGTGGAAGCTCTCATACCGGGACATAAGTCTAGTTCAAAGCTCTGCACAAATTTTTCCCCAAACAAATTTAGTCCAAGCATGAATCCTTATACAAATTCTTAAAAACATGAACCCTTATGCAGAATTGGGGCAAGATTTACAAAATCCACATACTTAGCCATGGGTCATCACAAATGAGGAACACACTCGTTATTTTTCTAGTGTATACATAAATAATCAGCTAAAATAATTAGCAGAAAATTAATTTGTTATTGAGAAATTAAGTAACTTGACAAATTAATTGTTACATGTGGAAAAGTTTCTAAAGGAAACTTGTGTTGTTGATTAGAAATTGGAATTAACTGATGACCAGAGTCGAACAATGTAAAGGAATTGACAATACTAATAAATATTGAAATATAGTCCACGTTGGTCTTCAAATTTACATATAGCAAAGCTAACTAAGCATATCATCAGAAGGTAATGCACAATGAGTTTTTCCTTTTTCTTTTTTCTTTTGGTTCTTTCTTTCAAATGAGTATACACATAAATAATCAGCTAAAATAATTAGTTGAAAATTAATTCGTTATTGAGAAATTAAGTAACTTGACAAATTAATTGTTACATGCGGAAAAGTTTCTAAAGGAAACTTGTGTTGTTGATTAGAAATTGGAATTAATTGATGACCAGAGTTGGACAATGTAAAGGAATTGACAATACTAATAAATATTGAAATATAGTCCACGTTGGTCTTCAGATTTACATATAGCAAAGCTAACTAAGCATATCATGAGAGGGTAATATGCACAATGAGTTTTTCCTTTTTCTTTTTTCTTTTGGTTCTTTCTTTCAAATGAGTATATACATAAATAATCAGCTAAAATAATTAGTTGAAAATTAATTCATTATTGAGAAATTAAGTAACTTGACAAATTAATTGTTACATGTGGAAAAGTTTCTAAAGGAAACTTGTGTTGTTGATTAGAAATTGGAATTAATTGATGACCAACGTTGGTCTTCAAATTACATAGAGCAAAGCTAACTAAGCATATCATGAGAGGGTAATATGCACAATGGGTTTTTCCTTTTTCTTTTTTCTTTTGGTTCTTTCTTTCAAATGAGTATCGACTAAGTCCACTGGCTCACCACACAGACTGACTCAAAAAGTTAAGTTATAGGTACTCTTAGTAGTGAGCTTACTACTTTCAAACTCAACCAATGTGGGATGAAGTATTATAATCTCTCCAACTTAAATACTTAACGTTCCCATCAAGTGCAAATACAAATCAAATCAAACTTCGAGCGGTGTAACCACACTTATGGCCGAGTCATGTTACAAATCAAATCATACTCCAGGGAGTGTAACCATACTTTTGACTAGATCATGCTCTGATACAACCTCTGTAACATTCTCTTCCCGAACTATAGGAAAGAGAGATCACTAATAAACAAACTAATCTCAGAATGTATACAAAACACTAACGTCCATAAATAATTAGAATTTAAAACCCAAAAATTATAAACCAATGAAAATCCTTTAAATGAATAACAAATGTGATAATCCTTACAAATCTCATACATCATAAAATTAAATCAATTCTAATGGGTTTCGTATCAGCCATCTTCACTTAACTCGAATCTGAATGCTCTGCTTGCCTATCGTCATCAAGAAAAAAAAAACTGAGCAAAAACTCAATGCGGATAATATAAATGATATAAGAACTAAACGATAAAAATAAATTAGCAGAAAAAATAAACGATATAAAACAATATCAAATGCAAACTAATGGTTAAACATAAACTACGGTTAAGGATATCAAACCAAATAGTAACATACCGAGCTCAACACAGCAAAAAGCATATGATTATGATGGTTACACAAAACGACATTAGTGTGTATCGACACATACATAACTAACCTGTACACATGTCACATATATAATAAGGTCGACCCAACATATCCCAAACAAATCACAAATAATTAACAAATGACCAAGCTCCCACCTACCGGAGCACAAATGGATAAGTCTTCATGTTCCAACTCATGCCAAGAAAGGCATGGTCACAAAGAGCTCAATGGTATGTACCACAGACACAAATTATTTCTCAAATCATATTAACAAACCAAAATTGAACAAATATTATATTAGGGTTCCTAAACGACTATCTAACATATGAATAGCAAATATTGCTATTCGAGAAATCAAGCAAACAGAAGAAGTAGAATTATAAAAATAAAACTTTCTACTCCCCAGCTAGAGATGCACAAAAAGACTAGTCTGTCAGGCTTTAGCCCATTCTTGTCAAGACCGGTCTTTATTTGAAAAAGACCAGGCCGATCTTTTTAGTTGATCAGGCCGAGTCGGGCCAGATTATGTACTAAAAAGTGAGGCCCGTTGAGGACTACCAGTCTGGGCTGGTCCTGGACCAGTCCTTAACCAAACTATTTCTATTTTTTAATTTTTTTTAATTTATAAAATTATTTAAATTTATTTTTTTATATATTACTTTCAGAATACTTTTATTAAGTTAGTAATTCATGGTCCTACTTTTATTAAGTTAGTTAAAATAGTTATTTCATATAATTAGTTATATAGTTAACTATTTTACATTGTTATTTACTTTAGGTAGTTAGTAATTTATATAGTTATAAACTTTTTTTTTTTATAAAACTTAGTAATTTTTAAAAAGAGTATTGAAAACGAAAAGAGTAATTTTTTATAATACTTGGTAATTTATGCAGACTTTTCATATGGCTTTTAGGACTGGCCTGGGCTCAGGCCTGATCTTTAACCAGGATCGATCCAAAAACTGGCCCATACCAGGCCGGTCTTCAGGCTGGTCTTTCTCCTAATATAGTGACCTATTGAGTCTTTTTGGTCTTTTGAAAGCCCGGCCCAATCCTAACCGGTCTGGGTTTTGACCAGTTAGTCTCGGTCCAGGCATCGGTCCTCAGGCTTTTTGTGCATCTCTATTCCCAACAGACAACCAAATTAACAATTAATATATTCTTACAAAATGAATATAGCTAAAGAATGAAAATATCTGATACTTGGTAATCAAACTCACTCACATACGCTTGAATCTATAAAGTCTCACCCTCAAATGTCCAACCGCATCAAATAAAGCCTTAGTCACAACCTAAAAGATTTTCAATATTAACTTTTCACAACAAAATAATACTTCTAAATTAACCCAAATGTTCACTTATGCTTTAAAGAATCAACCACAATCTGTAAAAATTGTAACCCCAAATCTATCCAAATATTCTTAAGACCTCCTCCGCCAATCTAGTCATAGAATCCTCATCTTGAAAATAATTTTATAAATACGAAAATACTATCAGAAACTAAACTTCAAGAGGTCTACTTTATTCTTAAGAACGTCTTAAATTAGATTTAAAATTATGAAGTTATCAAAGTTCAAAAGTAAGAATTTACTGCTAAAAAATATGCTACAGGAGTTATCAAAAGTTTAGTTATAACCAATTTAAATCTATAACTACTAAAAAGTCAAAACATAAACATTATAATATACTCTTCAAGAATTTCAAAAATATAAAATTCATTTAGTTTTGACAACCGACAGTTTAGAAAACAAAATTAGAAAATAGGTGACAAAATCTGTCAAAATAAAAGCTCAGCAAATACTAGTTTTATAAAATTTGAAATTTAATAATTTATATTACATATTTAGAAATAAATTAAAGAATAAAACTGGTAAACATAAACAAGGTCTTTCCACAAAAGTAAGAATAAATTAATTTGACAAAACATAGAATTTTCTATGATTTCAACAATAAACTATATCAAAACTCGTCAGTGAACAAACTAATTACTGAAATCGATGTTTTAGTCGTATGTAGAGAAGGAATTTCGAAAAAACTTAAAACATGAGAATTGCAAATAACTGATTAGGATTTTCATAGAATTAATAATTTAACAAATTGGAGTTATAATGAATTTTGTATGAATTTTACAATATGACTGAAAATTTTAAAAGATTATCAACGAATTGAGAATAACAAAGGGAAGAAAATAGATGCTATACTTATTATGATTTCCACAAAATCTAAATACTTGTTTGGAAGTCTCTTAGTCTTTCTTTCTTGCTCTCCCCCATATATGTTATCTCTCTTGTAGAGCCGCATCTTTATTTCGTATTCTTTCTTGCACTTATAACTTCTTATTATATGGAAACCTTAATCCTCACATAAGTGTTTATTTATATTTTATTTTATTTTATTTATTTTATTTGTCTAATATAATTCTATTAACAAATTTTATATTATTATACTAATTAAAAAAAGTGTGTGCATGTGACTATAAAAATAAAGAGTTTCAATTCTTTCGATGCGTGGTGTGCGTCCGGAGAATGCAAAGCAGGCATAACATCTTGTTTTTGTAATTACAATCACAGAGTTTGGACACAAAGGAGGGATGCACGGTGGGTTATTAGTTAATATAGTCCGGAGACTATTTTGTTATACAAGTGATATAGCAGTTGCTTCGGGGCTTTGTGTGAGCAACGACGGTGGCTTAAGCGATAGAGGTGGCTTAGCGATAGAGAATAAGCGCTTTTGCTTTAGATTCCATTATATATTTTATAGTAGTGTAATTTGAGTTGTCACTCAAATTGGAATAATATTGTATACGTTAAAATACTTACAAATATCACAGGTAGATTTTATATAAGATGACTAGTTTGAGATCCAAGCTAAGTTATTTGAAGAGACAGTATTCTATGGGATTTATAGAATCTAATTTCAATCATGAAACATACATGTGGGTCCAAGTAGATCTACCCTAATATAAAATATAGCGGAATAAATACATGTACTTAATGTAGCTGCTCTTTCAGGCACCGCAGTTGGTTATTTGGTCACTCAGGCACCTCGGACCCTAGCCTTTTTCGAGTCGCATTCCAACAATGTCCCCCAGTCTATGGGTTTATTTTGGTGAGTTTATGGAGTGAACATGAAGTATTGAGACAGGTAATGCGAGGTGCCAAGTTTTCGTTTTTAGGCACAATACAACTTGTCTAGATAGTGAGCTCCGGAAAGTATGTACCTTTTCATTCCTGGCCTTGGACAGAGTCTCCCTACTTTTGGTTCACTCACTATTTTTTCTATTTGTTGGATCAATTAGCGATGATCCGGTTTTCTGTACTATGATAAACAAGTTGACAGAGCCTTAGTTTGTAAATGTGGGGAGCCTTCTAGGCAAGTCCCTTCTGGGAGCCTATCAGGGCGAGCTCCTTTAGGTCTCAACGCAACGACCCATTCAATGGCATTTCTCAAGGCTTAACTCGACATGTTCGAGAATAGGACTGCTCATTCCTCATAATCCGAACCGGTACCGAACCGAATTGAATTTTCGGTTCAGGACCCGGTGCCGAACCGTTTGACCGGTTCCGATAACGGTTCAGGACATGCTTTGGTTCAGATTTTTTGATTCCGTTCTGTCATGATCCTTTTTTTTTTTTTTTTAAATATTCGGTCCTGGTCCTGGTCCGTATTCGTGCCCAAAGAGGTCACAGAGCTTTTAAAGGATAGCCCTAAGTTGTTGGCAAAGTTCAAAAGGTTCACTGCTGATCAACCCTCCCTAGAGAAAGATCCAAAGACGAAGCATCCAAGAACTACCAAACAAAAAAGCATCTTTGCATGAACTTTTGATTATTCTAAGTTCAACCTGATTATTATCACATTGATTCATCTCCAATAACTCTGGTTAGCGTCAACCGTGTGTCTCTCTCTCTCTCTTTTCTCCCCCACCGAGTCTACTCTCTATCCGTCACACTTGTTTGCGCCAATTGTACAAACCAACCGACCGACACAGATACACATACACAGTAACCCAGATTTTTGGTTTTTCTGTTTTATAATCGATATTGATAAATCGAACTGAAATTTTATTTTGAAAAAATCAAATAACCCGAATTGAAATGTTTTGGACCTGAAAATACCGAATTTACGATTTCGGTTCCGGTTCAGTAAGCGGTTCGAACTGAAAAATTCGAAACCATGAATACTCCTATTCGAGATTGATAGGACTGGTCTTTTTTTTTTTTATAAAAGACTAGGTCATGTTTTTTTCATAAAAGACTCGGTGAGAGCTGTCGGTCCTTATCCATTCCTAGACTGGTCCTTATCCGGACTTTTATTTTTTAAAATTAATTTCTTTTACAATTTATGTATTTTTTGATTTTTTATTTTTGGATTTATCCAAAACACTTACTCTAATTTTTTTACTTAGTAATTTATAATATATATATATATATATATATTATATAGTTAGTTATTTTATGTAATTAGTAATTTATATAGCTACTAATTTATATATTTATATACTTATTTTAAAACATTGAGTAATTTTTATTTAAAGAATATTAAAAATAAATAGAGTAATTTTTATAATACTTAATAATTTATACATGTTTTTCATAGGATTTTTATATCGACCTGGGTTTAGTCCAGACTTGAGTCCATACTAGTCTTTAATTATGATTAGTCCAAAGACTAACTTAGATCAGAACAATCTTTCTTCTAGTATGATAAACTTGAGTTTATCATAACTGGTTAAAATTTTGACCAAATTAATTTCGATACATGCATGGTACTTAGGCCTTTTGTACACCTCTTAGATCTGGGTGAAAGTATTCTGGACAACCCAAGACTAACTAACTAGATTAGTCTCCTATTAAGATGTTAATTATTCTCTTCAGCCCAATAGTAACCACTATTTAATTCCTCCAATTAGGTGTTTATTTATTTTTTATTTTTCTTGGGTAAACTAGGCTAAAAATCAATTAACTTTCAATCGTACTCTTTGGAATATTTAACTATTTTATTTTTATTTAAATTTTCTTTTTAAGATTCATATGTTATAGTTTTGTTATAATTCAAATATTTTACAAACTAATATAGTTTTCATGCATATTTAAATCCTTGCTATATAACCTCCAAAACATATTGCAAACATTATAGGATGTAGAGAGTATTCTGTTTTACCAATTAACTAAAGTTTTTCAACACCTAATATACACACACACACACACATATACACTCCCTCCGTTATAAAAAAAAAAAAAAAAAAGAGTAAAATATTTAAAATTCTAAACCATAAACTCTTTGAAAAATATTTTGTTTTTCCTAAAATCCTAAAAAAATCTTATGCTGATATTTTTACTGATTATTTGGTAATAAATTTGCTGAGACGGATAATAGTTGAATAAAAAAAATGCTTATAATCCAAGGAGAAATAAAATACTATAACATATAAAAGCTTCATCTTCTCCATTTTCTCTCCCCAATTTTAAGTTGTATCCCAATACCAACACGCACCTATCCGACCACCACCCCTAGTTTACTGTCAGAATAAGGACCACCATTACCGGCGACGGATTTATTAAGCGTCCCGTGGGGGTACTGGACCTCACTGAAATTTTTAATATTTTTTGAAAGTTAAATATATACATAATATTGATATATATTTATTATAAATACATACTAAATTAATAATATTATCGCTTATTTCTTTGACACTAGTTCAAACATTCAAAAAAATTTGCGTTTTTTTTTTTTTTTTTTTTTTTTTTTCTCTTTAGTGTGAAAACACAAAATATCTAATGATTAATATATTCTCTCTTAGGTCATAGAATCTTAGGTTCTAATTTTAATTTTAAAATTTTTGACTTTAATTCTACCTCATCAAAAAATATGTACTAATCCATCCGTTCCAAAAAGGAAGACTAAGCCACCTAATATATGCAAAATAAAGAAATATTACTTTTAAGGTGAGAAAATCATTCCACACCACATAAAAATTTGTTTCTCCTCATAAAACTCTTATTCTTTAAATATAAATCACATAATCTTTTTAATTTATATGTTTGGTCTTTTATTTTATGATAAAAAAATTATGTATTTAGTCTTTTTTTTTAATATGAAGGGAGTATAATTTAGAATATTTTAAATTCAATACTCAACGTATAATTTTTATACACAAGCGCCATACGAAATCACAAAGAACACATGTCATTGCCATTACAAGTTGTCATTGAAAATAGGTCTGAATTCAGTGTAGCTACCGCTAAACCGATATTCATTACTTCGCCGATCCCCATCAAACATCGGACCTGTTAGCTTATACTCGTAAGGCTAAATGCTTTCAATAATTTTGTATCACAATTGGACCTTTATGTTATGTCCCTAAATTTTCACCTCTGAATTCTCGTGAAAATCTAGTCGTCAAATATCATTTTAGTATACTAAGTTGTCAATATTCGACAACTCGCCCTGTTATATCTTACAAGGATCTCACATACGAATAAATTTATACAGCGGAAGTATAAAATTTAATTAAATAATTAAGGTCTTACAATAATAGGGTACAAAGTACGAATAGGAGTCGTACAATGTTTAATTACAACATTCAAGCTAAAACAATCCGGGAACATCTTAGTAATATTTTATATTGCCTTTGCCATTCGAAAATTCGCCTCGCTCGACCGGTTCTGGAAGATTTATAAAATATAACAAGAATGAGCGAAAGATGTTTAGCAAGAAATTATTCTATTTTGAATAAATGATCATTCTAGTCAAAAAGATAAAACAGTATAGTTTTGAATCATTAAAACTTTAATATTTGAATTCACGAGTTAATATGAATTCCATCAACGCGTGTATGATATACGAGTAAATATCATATCATGCTATTCAACATGCAATGTTTTGAATAATTGAACATTAATTGGGTGACATTTCTGTCCAACACTAAGTCATTTCAACACACAGTCATTCAACACACAGTCATTTCGTCATCCTTGACACATAGTCAAGTCTAACAATTCGTGCCCGTATACGTTACATCTACAAGAGTTAACCATGTAGGGTCATTGTACACTGGTCTTTAAATTATGTTCAATATTTGGATTCAAATTATCATAAGTCATGTGAAAGTAATAAACGCTTCAAACAATAAGACATGCTTATACATAGTAGATATTCATAATCATTCAAGAATTTAACATGGACAAAAAAATAATGTACTAAGTAATTTAATTTGTACATTTATGGCAAATATGTATACTGGAATTTAAATCATACGTATTAACAGCTGAAATAATTAGCACGCATAAGTGGACAATATCTTATACGTAGGCGGAGAATAATAAACTTGCCTTAATAACGCTTCCTAGGTTTTCCACATAACGCGTTTTGTGCTCAACGGTCTCCCTTCCTCTCTCACGTACGTTCCTATAATAATAACGACCTAACATTAGTATCGTCGTTTTAAAATATCTCGCTCACTCTCAAAATAATAATGAGCCTCTTGGAGTCCCTAATGAAATAACATGAACGCACACACAATTTCAAATGGCAAAATGGTCATTAACTGACAATTTGTTGTTTGACTCATTCCGTCCAATTTGTTCTTCGTATTTATCCCGGGGTATTCTTAACCCTAAAATACTTTATCGGATCATTGTTCGGATATAAAATAAAATTAACATTCATATAAAAATATACGGTGTTTAAAATAAATATGATGTGTAAACACGTCGTAATAATAGTTAAATCATTAAAAAGGAATTAAAATAATCTTCCTTAAACATTCTAATTTATTATTTAAATAAAATAGAATTTAATTAAATATAATATTTTTCTAATTTTAAGAAAATTAAATTTCCAATTTAAAAGTGTTTTTAACATGCTCCTTGCCAATTTTACCAACTCGATGGCATTGTAGTAAATAAGGGCAAGTGGCAGTTTTGTAATTTGTACAACAATGGCATTTTTGTAAATAGTGCGGCAGTGACATTTTTGTAAATAGGCTACAGTGGCATTTTAGTAAATAAGTTGCAGTAGCATTTTAGTAAATATGCCCTAAGGGCAGTTTAGTAATTTTACTGCAGAGGGGTATTTTGGTAAAATATACAAAAGGGTATTTCTATCTTTTGGACAAAAAGGTATTTTGGTAAATATGCCACCAGGGTTATTTTAGAAATTAACTCTTTCTGAAAATAATGATAAGCAGTAACAACAAAATCAAATAAGTCAACAATGGCTAATAGAATCAACCATCGACTGGCTGATTGGTCGGTCATCCCTTCCTCACTTCCCTGTCATCAGATCGGTAGGCTAGCCGGTCGGCCCGCATGGCCAGGTTGTCACTAAATGGTCGGTTGAGATAACAGTCGACTAAGTCGACCATTGACTGGTCGGCCCAATCAGTCCCTTCCCGGATCCGACAACTTGAGGAATTAGCTGGTCAGCCCAATCGCCCATGGCAATAACTTGAAGGTCGGGCGGTCGGTCAAAAGGTAGTTGACCAAGTTAACCATTGACTGGTCGACTGGTCAGCCCCTTCTCCTCCGCCCCTAGTCGTCCGACTAACAAGCTGGCCGGTCGGCCGGCCTGGTGGTCGTCGGCAGTGGGCTGCCATGGCCATACACACACGAACACACACTAGATCAAAAGGTAAACTCAACTTTGTGACAAATGGATTGGTGAAACATCGATTCTCACCATCCCCGTGACTTGGAACCTCAAGAATAGGGAGGCTGTGTTCATCGTCCTCGGTTCTAGTCAAAAAGCCATCACCGACGGCCACAAGCTCGCCGGGAAAACTAAACAGACTTCAAAACATCATGAAATCTCGATTGAAAGGTACCGAAACGATCCTTGCAACTGCAGGAATCCATTAGACCCTTCAATCAGCTCAAACACATCCGATTCGAGTCCAAAAATTCGATATTTGGTCAAGAACACGCCAGAAACAGGTCGACTGTAAATTGACCTTTAATGGCTCGGCTCTTGACCTTCTTGATCGATTGGAGGCTCAAATCGATCCTAAGGAACTCCCAGATGCTATTCTAATCATTAATATGTTCTAAACAACAACAAAATAAGGGATTTGATATTCGTACCAAGAACCGAAAATAAATCTTTTTACATAACGTTGCTCGGCTGAATTATGAACTAAAGTTAAGTTTGTATGCGTTATAAAGACACTTTACAACGTTCAGTAGATG
Organism: Pittosporum tobira; assembly: GCA_032359685.1. NCBI lineage: Eukaryota > Viridiplantae > Streptophyta > Magnoliopsida > Apiales > Pittosporaceae > Pittosporum > Pittosporum tobira. The sequence goes on from JAUMHB010048980.1 coordinate 15,284, forward strand.
GAATCGAAGCTTGAAAAGGACTGTGTACGGAAATAGCGAAATTCAGAGGCTGTAGAAACTTGGGGGGAAAAGAGCAAATAGAAGAAAATGAAAGGGGCCAAGGAGAAAAAAACAAAGTTCTGGGGCCTGCACGTCAGTGGGCCCCATCTGGTCAACTGGGCTAAAATATCAAATTCAAATTTGCTGTTTTGCTTCGATTTGCGAATCGATTAATTTAATAATTAAATAATAATTTAAAAAGTCAAAAATCAAAAAATACAATATTATACTCTATTCCTAAGTGTTGGCACGTTGCGATCCCAACAGTGCCATCCGTTTTTTCATATGACGCTCTGGTCAAAAAGTCAACTATGGGCGAAGTCAAACCAAAAAGTCAACTATCGATTCACTATTTTTCCACACTGATTCCAAATCTTTAGTCGTTTTATGATTTTGGACATTTTTTAACTTCTGAATCAAAATAATCAAAATGTACATGGGCATAACTTTTGCCAAAAAAACCAAAATGTCATTGAGCATAACTTTTGTCAAAATAACTAAAATACCATTAAGCATTATATTTTTATTTCAATTAAATTTTCTGAACTATAACAATGTTGAAAATAATTCTACTGAATATCATAAAAGATATTTTTATATTATTAATCGTTCATTAAAATTTTCAGATTCTCACACTTGAACAAATCCATTTTGATATGTAATTGGAAGAGCTATCAAGCCCAAACTCTATAATGCTCAATTTCTCATCCTTGTTTACTTTTTACTCCGTAAGCCTTATTTCATAAATTTACGCGAAAACCGTCAAATTTGTTATGAACCTTCCCATGATCCATAATAATAAGGTGTCCACGAGGGTAATGATCCGTATTCCCGAAGTTAATTAGGTTGGTGGCCCATTAGAGAATCCATCTCCTTTTCGACATTGGTCAGATTCATATCCATACCATTTTCAGGCCTTCCCTCCTAGCCCAAGCCTTAGCATTTAAAGTACAGCACAATACTGAGCAAGTCTCTATTTTTGGTACCAAAAAATAAAAAAAATTACAGGTCTCTATAATAAAAAATTATTTTGTTAAGGAATTTTATCTATTGGATAGAACTTTGGACTTCTATAAAATATTTTTTTTGGAGAATTTAATCATAATAATTTAAGTTGTCAAAGTCTTTCTTAAAGCCTTGAGATGAGTTTTAAAAGTTTAAACAAATTGTAAATGAGTTGAGTTTTAGTAGAATATTAAGTTATTGCATGTCAATAAGGTCCCAATGCAATGATTACAATCTATATCTTGAGATTTGTTATGAGTAACTTAAACCTTTTGAACGGATTAATATGAATATCTATATATATATATATATATATATATATATATATATAAAGTACAAACCACATCATTTTGCTTCAATATTTAGTCATTTTTTGGACACTTTTGCCCCTCGGTCATTTTTTTATTTTAAAAAATTAATTGTAGTTGCCGAGATTTGAACATTGGTCACTTCAATAGGTTATGAGTAAGTTTACAACTCCACTAAACTCATATGATGAAATAAATTTTAAAATATTAAATACTGTATGTTTCGCTTAATGATATATAAATTTGGTTTTCCATTATTTTCAAGTATA
>JAUMHB010048991.1:0-16895 GCA_032359685.1 Pittosporum tobira
ATCTTCAGGAATTTTATATTTACTAGGTACCTGCTTAGGTGATTAATTGGATTGGCATTATGACATATTAACGAAAAGGGAAAAAAAGAAAGAAAAAAAAATATTTTAGCATACTCGCAAACATCAGTCACATTTGTCCACGTCTCATAAAGATACAGGTATATTCATATATACACGCAAGAAATTAGAATTTCAAAACAAAAATACATAAAGGTAGGTGTTAAGTCTAGTTAACCTGTATGCCAATTCATCCATGACAGTTTTGCCTACACATGTCGCACCTGCCCTCAGAACAGCCGAAATGGCTGGAGCTGTCGATGTAGCAGCTGAATGAGTAAGAGCCCAGTCGGGGTTTCCAAATCCAGTCACATATCCATCCACATCAAATCTGATTCCAAAATTTCCAAAAATATAAATAAATTACAATATACTCTACTCATATGATACATAACCCCAACTGCACAACAAGCAAAAACTAAAGAGAGTACGAAAACCCAGTAACTGAAACTGATTGCAGCCATTATGCTTCAACTTAATTCTCAGAATGTAAACATCAAACATACCGACTCCTTTCCAAAATTAGAGATACATATTCCCTTTTAGTCTGTTCCGAAACTAGCAATACATTTCTAATTTTTAGATGAAGTCCCTAATACAGTAAACTTAATTATGCAGTCCAATTGAATTAATTTAAGGTAAAAAGAAGTGGAGTAAATGGACTTACATGTCTTTAACTGCAAAAGTGAGACCACTCAAGGGAAGTTCTTGAGAGGAAGACGAGGGTTTTAAAGTGAAGTTCTCCATGAAAGCTCCATAATCTGAAACACTCTCCATTCTGTCCGTGTCTTCCTCTCTGGATAAGTTTTTCTGTCCCTTTGAAACACTGTCTTGTGTGAAACTGATTTGGGTACAGTATATGTTTAATTTAAACCATATAATTAGCTTATCACTTCATCAGATTAATGGAAAAACAATGGCCAATTAACCAATAAGGTGAAGATAAGACGGAAATAGGACCCAACCATTAGGATTCAGAATTATTCGGCCAAAAAATTTATTTATTTGAGTTTAATTTGAAATATTAATGAATAAAATTTATTAAATTATTTTTTTTATTTATATTAAATATAACATTCAAAAATTTTATAATTAAATGAATTTTTTAAATTTTATTTTAAATTCAATAAATTATATAAATAAGTAAACTATTAACATCGATTCGATTTGACTAATTTATATTCTTTGATAAAAATGGGGTGTCAAATCCTACCCAACCCCTCCTCCATTTGTCAGATAATTTTGACCATTTACTGTTAATTTGCCTAAGTATACAAGTCTTTTGCTACAATAATTGTAAGCACCAACCAAATAGTTTCATGTTATTCTATAATTTGTATAGTGAAATTTTATGTGAAATTATGTTAAAATTATTTTTATGAAAAAAGTATTACCATGCGAGAATATTAATAAAAAACAAAAAAATTTCTCTTTCCGCTTTATAATATACATAGATAGGTAGATATATTGTTTGGTGGTTGTCAATACAATTTTTTTAGACTACCTTCCATCCGCTAGAATTCGTAGCGGGCATCGGAGAAACTTTTAGTAAAAAGAATGGCATCTGATAATGCAATTTTTGTGTAAAATTGCTTCTTGTTTGACTTCAGGTTCAGATATAACAGTTAACATGGAGGAAGATGGGCTAAATATTACTCCTTTTCCATCTGCAATAGAGGAAAATATTCAAAATATACAAAATGGCAAAATATCCCCAAATTTAATATCAATACATGTCCCACGAGTATGTTTGCATTTTATATTTTACAACAATAATCATTTCACATATAAAACTGACCAAGTACGGAATCCCAAAGGACTCCTATAGTCTTGCAATTAATTCTGAAAGGCTAATTCAGCAGATGATCCTTTTAAGAAAATAAGTGTACATATCTTTCATCCCCGGTCAAAAGACATAACAGATAATCCCAAAGCTTACTGAACGAAGAAGCTAGCCCCAGGAATGAAGTCCAACTCGCGACAATGGCATGGTTCTGCAGTGACATGAATAAATTAAATGGGTAGTTTAAGACAAGCACATGTCAGGATACATGAAGAAAGAAATCATGAGGGGCGAAGTTTCAAGAAGCTATAAATAATAAACAAGTACTACTCATAGAATATGAAGCATGACATGGAACTTACCATTACATATTTCTATGAAAAACAACATTCAGTAACTCTTTTTCTCTGCAATTTCAACCTGCTCTTTTAGGGTTCCGTGAAGGGCCTCAACAACATTTAGTAGGAATCCATCTGAACCATGTTGTGCCAACAAGGAGACTGACACAGGGAGATTATCATACATCCCTAGTGGTATACTCACCTGTAGATTTAACCAATATCCAAAGAAAATTTTGATTCCGATTCAAGGAATTTTTATTATTTATTTTTTTGAACTTGTGTATGTATTTGTGTGTTCTAGGTGAGAGAGAGGGTACCTGGCAAAATCCAGATATCCCTGCCACGGATAACAAGCTAAAAGCTCTAACTCGAAATGTTTCCAGTGAAGCTGCATCTATTTGTAGTTTTGGTGGAGGTCCAGGAACTGTAGGGATGGCCAGGATGTTGAAATCCTAATGAATAATTTCCAAAAAGAAAGAAAGAAATATTATATAAAAAGTGTGACAGTAGCAGATTCACAAGAAGAATGGTTCATCAAGTTCAAGGCTTGTACTTTCGTCCAAACTCCTTTCTATCGTTTTATATATGCAGATTTTCTAAAGAATATGACAAAGGTTCTAAGAGCAGCTATAGTCCCCATAAGAATTTTGTGTGGTTTACTATAATGTAGGATATATTATTATGTGTATTAAAACCATATCAAGTTTGACACAGAACATATTATTACACCAAGGTTTCTCAAAGAGAAATCATATTTGCATGCCAAATTTCACTATTTGCAAATCCATTGTATGACACATTTTGTTTATGTACGACAAAAACAGTGCAAATAACAATTCCCTTAGGGGGAGAGAGAGAGAATACCGCTAAGAGAGCACTGACAGCAACCTGCAACTCAGTCTTAACAGAGTGACAGACATCAATCTTTTCATCTGTTGCACTAAGGGCTTCCCATACCCGTTCTGATATTCCTGGACCCAAATCAGGCTTGACAGTTGTGACCCATTCACCATGATTATTCTTGAATTCATACCTAGGCTTCAAAAGTTCCAGAATCACCGAACGAGGAAACCGGATCATTAGATGGCAAGAAAGTTTCCAAATTAATATTACAGAAATCATTAAGTCAAAATTACATCAACAAAAAGAACCAAAAAATGTTCTTTGTAACTGCACCTTTGAAGCAACCTCATGGCATTTGAAAGAGCCACCAAGGGTTCTATATTATATTCTTTATTTCCAGTTTCTTTACGCATGAATTGCTTCAAACTTGGCACCTTGTTCTCAATGTAGTGACCGAGGTTTGCATAAGTAATAGTATCATCTGCGTCATCAGACCCATGTGGTTGATTCACACACTAGAAACAATGTAAGTAGCTATCAAAGATGCATTTGAGCTACATGTATATAATAGGGGACTGATACTTCAACAAGTGAGAGTGATATTTCTGCATGGCCCTTGCCACATGAATAGTGAGTAGACCCACATTCTTGTGAGAGAGACTTTTTGGAAATATCAAATATCTCCTGCCATCTGGCCCTATCGGATTAGGAAAGTAAAGGTGAATAACAATTCCCTAAATAAATAGAAAGATCCCATCATATTATACTAACTTTAGTCATCAACATGATGGGTTGGTACCTTACGGCTTCATATGTGATGGCTAGCAGACATCATTTGTCTTGTAATCCACAATCTCCACATCATGGTTAATAAAACTAGTCCAAGAGCAAATTTGTAAAATTAACCCCTTACCTCCAAATAACTTGTTGACAGATTTCGCAAGAACCATAGTTATTCGATCACTTGGAATGCTAAGAAGTTTGAAACAATCTTCAGCTATAATAATATGAGAAGGTCTCACAGGATCCTGATAAGGAGCCTGCAACAGCATATGTCCAACTTGATTCAGTATCACAGGATCCCTCGCAAACCATCCTGGAAAAGATTCAGTGTCAAATAAACTTTACAAAATCAAACACGAGATCCTTACCATTTAATATTTTAATGAGGGGTTACAATATCATTCTAGTCAACCAGGAAGCTTTGAAGGCACCAAATTACTATAAATTACATAATCTTTTCCTGCTGAACTGATTTCAAAAATATGTGCTGTTGAATTCAACAAGTGCACAATTCCTCACCCACTGTGTCAAAACTCTGTGCCAGTGGAATTACACCAGTAGTTGACACAACTCCATGAGAAGGTCGAAACCCAAAAATCCCACAATATGAGGCAGGAACTCTTACACTTCCTCCAGTGTCAGTACCTGCAGATAATGGAGTTTTTGCTACAATCAATATACGGTTCAACAAAAGTTAAAAAATTTATGGAGTTACAAAAGCTTACCCAAAGAGAAATCGACAAGCATTGCTCCAACTGCAACAGCAGATCCACTAGAAGATCCACCAGGTACCCTCTCTGGTGCACAAGGATTGGTGGGTGTCCCATAATGTTTGTTTTCTCCATTTATACTGTTTATAGATAATTAATTACTTAAGTATCGACATTTTTTCAAGCGTATGGGATTTTTTCAAGCAATTTCTTCAGCTATTAAAAATAAAATAAATAAAAATAAATAAGAAAGTCTCAAGATTGTTCTTTGTTGTGAACAACTATAACAGGGATTGAAAACTTTTGCAAAGCTGTCAAATACAACAAAAAATAAAAATAATGTATTCTTTCTTATAGCATTCGGCTAGAAAATCATTTCTAGAATTAAGATCAAAAAGCTCAAATCCGTCTTATAGGAACTACTAACAAGTAATAACCAAACCATCAGAAAATTTATATTTACTATCGCTAACTGCGTGGGTGATTAAATTGGATTCCCTTTTCACATATTAATGAAAACAAAAAAAGGGAAAAAAACAAAAACAAAAAACTATTTTAGCATATTTGCCAACATCATTCACATTAGTCCATATCTCATAAAGATACAGGTATATGCATATACTTAGGTAGCTGAACATCTTCTTATAAAGCCTATTACTTGCAATAAACTAGAATTTCACCAATTAAATATACATAAAGGTAGGTGTTGAGTCTAGTTAACCTGTATGCCATTTCATCCAGGACAGTTTTGCCCACGCATGTGGCACCCCCCCTCAGAACAGCCAAAATGGCCGGAGCTGTTGATGTAGCAGCTGAATGAGTAAGAGCCCAGTCGGGGTTTCCAAAACCAGTCACATATCCATCCACATCAAATCTGATTCCAAAATTTCCAAAAAAATAAATAGTATGCTTCAACTTAATCCTTATTACTAATAACAGTAAACATCAAACATAGCCACTCCTTTCCAAAATTAGAGATATATATTCCCTTTTAGTCTGCGATACATTTCTAATCTTAGAAGATACGAAGTTCCTACTACAGTAAACTTAATTATGCAGTTCAATTGAATGGACTTACATATCTTTAACAGCAAAAGTGAGGCCAGCCAAGGGAAGTTCTTGAGAGGAAGAAGAGGGTTTTAAAGTGAATTTCTGCATGAAAGCTCCATAATCTGAATCACTCTCCATTTTCTGCGTCTTCCTCTCTGCCGGATAATTTTTTGAAACCGGAAGTCACTGCCCTATGTGTAATATATACGGAGTACTACTGATTCGGATAAACTTTATTACTAGTAGATTAATAAAATGGGGTCACAAATGGCCAACCAACAATAAAGTGAAGATAAGGTCATAAATATAATTAAAAGGTTTGGGTTTAACTTGGATTTTTTAGGTTAAAATGTTTAGTCAGTTTAATTCAAAATATTAATAAATAAAATATTAATATTTATAAAATTTGATTAATAATTTAGTCTTATTAAATAATTTTTTTTCTATTAGCAGTCAATATAATTTCTTGAAAATTTTAAAATATTTGGGATTATTTTATATTTATATTTGACTTGGTAATTAACGAATTTGACCTAAATTTTATTTTAAATTCGATAAATTTCAAGCCATTTACACATTTACGTAAATATGTAGAGTCCAATCCTAGCCAATGAAGCAAGACAATACTCGACTTTTGATTTGATTTGTTTATACAATAAGATGTGGAGTCAATTCCTATTCAATTCCAACTCCATTTGTTAGTTGCTTTTGATTTTTTACGGTTAAATTACAATAACACTGATAATTTATTCAATTTTTGTATACATTCATAAATTATAAAAATCAAAGATGAAAGAATTCTACAATTAAAATCATCATTCGTTTTTATATTAGAATGAATTTCATTAATTTCAATTCTTAAATTTTGCAAAATGATCTTAAAAAATTTAAACATGAAAACACTATAGTATTCTTAATTGAATGTAGTAATAAGATGGTTGGAAACTTGGAATCCAATTTTAATTGGGGAAAATAATTAATCTAAGCATGAGACCATTATATTATCCTCGAATACATGTAATAAATTCAGTGAAAAATTAAATGTCGCAATTAATCTAGGACGAATAGATTATGACATTGTGCAATAAAATTCCCCTCCCCCCCCCCCCTTCAAATAAATAATTTTGATTGAATACGATTTGCAAAATAAAATGCTAGAAAAGCGAAATTATAAATCAATTTCATAAGAATAGAAGAACAAGACATCTTCGTACACGAGTGATGATGAAGACATCATTTGTACATACGCAACTAAGCAATGCCATGCATGCTGAGTCCACCACCTAGATATAATGGCGTGCAGTGCAAGTACATTCAAGTCGAGGATCACGATAAAAACTTATCAAATGAGGTCATGAGTTCAAATACCATCGAAGCTCTTTAGAGACCGGAATATCCGGTGCACACGAAAAATGTTGTGGTTGAGGGTAATTCCATAAAATTAAAAAAAAAAATTACTAAAAAAAAAAAAGAAAAACAGCTAAGGGTGATTAATCAGCGTCTAGTATGCCTCTAAATTCATTCCAAAACTTCGGCCTACAAATGATTCCCCTTTCTGCATTGGCAAGAATTTTCAATCAGAATCGTCGTCAAATAAATTCAAGGATGGAACTAAAGGAGATTGTTTGTGAAATTCTTCTTCCTCATCATCTTCATTGGTTATCTCAGGAATTTTCCAACCCAACTGCCGGATATAGACTTTATCATAGGCTTCAATATTCAGTCCTGAAGCTAAAAATAATTCTAACTCCTCCACAAACTGATCTGTTCTCCCTGCTACGTAAGGCCTTGCTGCTTGTGATACTGAGGCCTTGAACTCTTCTCGTTTTGTTACAGGTGAATCTCGGGGAAACTTTTCCCCAGTTCTGCAACAAAATAGGTGCTGTAAATTAGTGTACTCCAATAAAGAAACAATCTACTAACGAAATTATAATAATCATTTATTTTTATTTTTAAACAATAATAATCATCTATTTTAGTTAACTAGTTTTTGAAAAAAAAAAATAAGAAGAAGAAAATCTCCTTTGCCATTTATTATAGAGGGATGAGTATTGCTATAAAGAATTTGGTAAGCTTCGTGGTCAACTGTATTTTGGATTGGTTTCCCTGCAGGTATCAATAGATAATAAGATAATACCTTCTCATGGAGGGAATGCTTCCAATTATATGATGCACAATGATTTCAACATCTTCCTCCTGCATATGACAGAGAGAGGTTACACTAGCAATTCAACATACTATTGGCGAGTTTGAACATTGACTATATGATATTTTACTAGTAATTGAAGTTACAATTTCTTTCATACGATTTCCTCACTTAAAACTCCAATTTAAATCTTTTAGCATTCACTTGTTTTCGTACCATTGAAAATTGTAATACATTACCCACTCATACCCGATCCTACCTAGCACCCTCCATAAACCACTCCAATGAGGTGTACAATGAGAGATTATGAATCCTGCATCTATTGGAAACCATGGTGAGGGATAACCATCTGACCACCGAAGTCCTTCGGTTTAAAATGCCATCATTTTATAAATTTTTTGCTCAGTAAAACATTGGTTTATTTGCATGCAAACACCAAGAGTTACTATCTTTGTGAAATAGATAGAAGGTATATCCATGTATACCAAGCTCATATTTGTGTTTATAACAAAGGTACATGTAATAAATAAATATGTTTACAATAGGTACAATCAAACTGTTAGTACAAGTTCGAATGATTCTGCTAAATCTTCCAAGTTATCTGATGATGGCCTTGTGACTTACATATTGAAGAGTTTCTTCAATGGAAAAATGACAAGTAAAACTTGGATCTTGAATACTATGCTGGACAGAACCCAATGGATCGGCTAATTGCACTTCAGAAAATTTGGGCAAACAGGAAAGGATGACAATGATAGTCAGGGATTTGCAGCTGGCCTCGGCTAAAGCTAGCTGCTGGAAGCACAAAAATCACCTCTGCATGGAGTTCTTAGGTCGTGTTTTTGGAGTAATAAAAGAGTTATTTTCACTCATGAGGAGGATATGAAATATGAAGCAGTGAATTTGAGTTTATTTTCTTTTCTTAATTTAGTTACTAGAGAAAATGAGTTAGTCAGGAAAGAGCCATCGAACTCTTGTTGGTTAAAGAGTTGACAGCTAAGCAGGATTTTGACATTTTGCCAAATTTATAGCTAATGTATTTACATGCACACCCATAGTAAAAGGATGTGGTAAGCTTCTCTTTTTTCATCAGAGCTTGGCTAGTAGTTTACTATAATGCCATGTATGCATAATGTAGATATTTTCAATATTTTCAGGAGCACATGAACTATAGATATAACATAGTTAAAATGTATTACTATCTAGAAATAAAATAATAGCGTTAAAAAATTAAAAGAAAAAGAGAGGAAGAAAAAAAATATTGATGATAGGAACCTGAGTTAAAGCTTGAATTTCCCTTCTCAACCAGTCAAACAGCCATTTGTTCTGCAGAAGATATTTATTTGATTTCCAGTACCGTGAAACGTTGAATTTATCAGCTAAGGCACCTATTGAACAATCCAACTATTGACAAGTTAATGATGTTGGTTAATCAAGAAACATCCCATCCAGCACACAGACAATATCAGAATTGATGAATTAGTGATGAGAAATACCTAATTTAATGTAGTAACACTGTAATCTGTACTTGTGAAACTTTGAAAAGAATGCACTGGAAATGTCATGGATGAAAGAAAGTAAAATTTACGAACAAATCAATAAAATAATAAAGATGAACTTAAGTATGTAAAAATGAAATTAAAGCCAAGAAAGTGGTCAATTGCTTTGTACCTATTCCCAATATCCTGATTAATGTAATGCTGTTGAAAACTGCTTCCATCATATCCATGTATAACAGAAATATTTTCAGCCTGCACGTGAAAAAGATGATAGTGCTGATCTACTTGAGAGTCCAAAACCACTTAACATGAATGACTAAACCAGTGAAAATGATTGAATTACTGAACAGAAAGGAAATGAAAGCTGAGAAGTCCTATAATTAAAGTATTCTTTTTCTGTTTGTCGTATATTAGTAAGGGGCAAAAAAATAAAAAATAAAAGAGCTAAGAGCCAATTTATGAGAATAGGTCAAATGGAATTTTAACCAATGGAACTGTTCCAGTTTTGCAGTTCCATTATTACATTTCTCCTTTTCTTGCCAAGGCAGAATTTAATTTAGTTATTAAGAACATTTAAAACAGGCTAGATAGATTTCTCAAAAGACCAAATAGCAGATTTAAAAATTTTAGGGAGCTTGGTTCAACTCCGTAGCTGGTAAAGCTTGAGAGAAGCCAATATTAAGCCAGTTGATGTCATTTGGTTACTTCAATGCATGAGATGGGGTTCCATCAAGTTATTCTACAGCTCTATGGTTGGTGGAATGCTGTTTTAGTTAACTAGGTTCATAGAAAACCTTGGGACTGGATATATGTGAAATGAAATTCCACAATTTAGATAAGTACCCATATTTAATGGGAAGATAACATTCAACTTAAATGCAAAGTCTGCTGATGTAAGGGAGTGGGAGGTCAAGAGTTACAAAAATAACGTCATGTTTAGTCTTTAATCATGTCATGTTTGGAAAAGGTATGTAGCCTACCGGTTAATAGTGTGCTCTTTCTTTTCAGATGAAAGAACATACTCAGAACACTATGACGGAACCAAAACACAAATGCACTGAAAAATGGCATGCTTAATAATCATTTTTATATCCAGCAAAAAGCAGGATGACAAGATTTACGATCTGCATTCTTATTCCCATGGTTATCACATTCGCAAAAAAAAAAAAAAAAAAACTCGACTATACTTTTTCTTTAAAATTCCTTGCACCAATAGTGATAAAGCCTGCACAACGTAATATAAGATGAAAAGAATTATAGAACTAAAACTAACCTTGCACAGAGGGCACTTTACAGAGGAAGGAGGCTGAGAATGCCTGCAATTAGCCACTTTGGACCAACGCAGGATACAGGTGTAACAAAACTTATCTGCAAAATGAGAATAATAAGGTTACTGAAAATGCATTAAAGAAAAAGAAACACAGAAACACACCCTTAGAATCGTGGTCTCCACCCATATGCTATTAAAGTCTTGTAGCATCAGATCTAGATGCAACAAACACCGACTATAGACATATATAAGAATGTTTGTAAGTATGTACTTTAACCATTCATATCTCAGCCCAGACAGCTCTACACCTAGATGTCTGCATTCAAGAAGATGAAGAACCCAATGCAGAATGAAGTACCAGGGAAAGTTCGAGTTGTATGCATATGCACTCGCAAACATCACAGTCTAATAACTATGTTATACAACCCTGGTAATTTCTCTTTCAAAGATCTCTGAACATATTTAGCATAGCCGTGCCTAAACCCATTCTTAACTTGATAGCCTGTAGCAACCATATCTACCAAAGATTGAATTAGCTTATCATCTTCAATTTCTGTCCATTTCCTTTTGTTCTTACCAGGACCTCTTACTTTTTGACATGCTACTGTACCGGACTTGACGATGACATCTACATTTGAATAAATAGCACACCCAAAGTACCATAAATAATGAATTAACAAAGAAATATCCAACATGAACATGCCTTGGAACAAATTAAGCTGGGAAAAACATTGCTTCTCCTATCTTTTAGAAGAACAAACTCGAGCAACAAATTGTAACAAAAGATAATGTTGTCTACTTAGCAAATTGCTAGCAAATCAACAAAAACAAACCACTTATCTATGTCTAGCGTCAAACAGAACAAGATTTTCTTAAAAGCTGATTACAGGATGTCCTCATTGGAATTGTGGTTCTTCTTTCATAGCTCCAATCTCCTATGAGAGGAACCGTGAATTTTTCTTCTTCGATTATTATAAAGAAGACAACATTCCCTAATGTATGATAATACAATAGAAAGATGGACCCTAGAAAAGCATGAGATAAAAACTTATACTTATAGTTTTGTAAAGTTTAGATGTGGAACTCATTTTTTATAACATAGGGAGATTTACTTACAGTCTATTCAGGCTGCAGATTCTACTCCTAAAAAATATAAATGGACTCTTATTAAGGGTCAGGAGGACTATTAATTTTGTCATCATATACCCTTCTAAGAGATATACTGTAGTTAATATAATTTCAATCATCGATCTAAATTATCGCTCAATCATCCCTCAGATTTAAATACTATCCCTTCCTCAAAATGAGTTCTTTCGAATTTTAGAAGTCAGATCGTAACATTCTAAAATTTAAAATTGATGAGATTTATTATTCACGATTATAGTGATAAATATTGGATGAATTAATCTTAATTTTAAAATTTAGATTTTGTAAATTGACAATATATAACACTTAAGAGTATATCTCACTGTGATAAGAGCACACAGCTTAGTCACTAATGACTTCTGAACTAACTAAAATTAAGTTGAGAAATTAGGGCTTCAAAAATTGAATACAGAGAATGGAGAAAGGGAGGAAGAAGGAGACGTACGGAAACACTGATCCAAATAGGATTCTTGTTGAACAGGTCCAAGGCAAATGGGACAAGGGTTAGAAGAATCTGACGAAGATACGCCGTCGTTCTTTTCCTCCTCCATCACTGCCTCGTCGTTCATTCCCGCGAATTCTATTTCAGTAGAATTAAGCTTTCACAGTATTTTTCAGTTGTACTTAAATTTCCCAAAATACCCTCCATTCCAATGCCCAAAATAGTAAAAAAAAAGATTCATTCTCTGAATTTTTGAACTCCTACATTCTTCCCAACTTTCGGCGATCACAACAGTTGCCATATAAGCAATTAGGGCTCAATGCAATCAACCCCAGTTTGATCCAAATATCAGATTCTCGGTGTTTCTATTTCAGTTTTGACCCATGCGGAAATCAAATACTAGTTAGTCTAGCTGGCATTGCAACCTCCGTTCTACAACCACCGGAAAATCCCCGCTATCACCGGTAAATTCTTCTTGTTTCTTCATCTTTAATAGTTTCTTTTGTTCTGACGGATGTATATATGTCTCTGTGTGTGTATATATATTTAATATGCAACGAGTTAATATTTACTCTTTATTTATATATCGATTTACATTAATCAGACTGAAGTTTACAAAGGATACAAACTTATTCCAACTGTAACTCTAAATGTAAGGATTGTTTAGTTAGTGATGGAGACATGATAGTGAATTTGTGATGTTTAACTTAAAGTACGATCATTGGAAATGAGATTCTGTTTGTCGAATTTTTTTGTTCTTTTGAGAAATGTGATTCATTTTGTGGAACATGGACATTTTCTTTGGAGCTGAAATACAAGCCAAGGATGATACTATGTTTCACAAAGACATCATAATCGAATTTGAGCCCCTGCCGCCGGAGTAGTCCACATGTCTACCAGGATGTGGTGGCAGGAAATGAGGCTCGATGAGTAGTGATAAAAGGTTTCCTTAATATGACCACGAGGTCCGTAGGTGAGAATTTGACTCTTCCAAAAAAATAAAAAAAAATTCTTCATATCCCTGTACTAAAAAGGATAACTGAAATGTGGTTTTTAATCTGTGAATAGATGCCTGAAGGGTTGTTATGGAGAATTAACCATTCAGGATTGTTGATGGAAACACATTACATAGCCTAACTTTTATATGCGGAAACACATTACGTCAATTGATAGAAATACGTAATAATATGTTCATAGAAGGGACCAGGGGCGAAGCCACCCTTGACCATGTGAGGTGGATTTAAAAAAAAAAATAATCAAACTATAGGTACTATTTTGTAATATTCACAAACCTTGGGTTACCAAACATAAATTTTTCCTATAAAACTTATCTGGATATCTCTTGTTTGTTGTTCCCTTCACTCCTTCAGCAGCTCTGCTCCTTTCTTTTTTTCAGTACAAGTTCTGCTCTTGTGCTTAGCAAAGTTCGAAACATCAATTCATCAAACACTAATAACAAACATCAGGCTTCAGACTTTAGCTCGCTGCTTGCTCGTTTTCATTTTATGTTTTCCAAGTTCTTTCATATCTACAAATCAATTCTACAATTTTAATTGGTAAAAATTTTATTCTTAACACAAAATATAAATTTGTTGCTTTGTCTCTTTGTTAATTTGTTCTTTAATTCTCTTAAAGTTGAAATATTTAAGTCTATGTGACTATTATATCTATCAATTTTGAATTATTGTTAATTTTAAGTTTTAATAGCCTAATATTCTGTCTTGGTTTGTCAATACGTAATAGACTAATATTCTGTTTTCATAGTTAAATATGCTTAAATAGTTATGTCAAGTTTTTTGAGAAGAATGCTAAAAATATGTAATTTGAGAATGCTTTCGTTAAGTAATAATTTTAGAATCTGTATTGTATTAGATGGATAAGTTCATTATAAGAAGTAAACGCTCTCGGTTTGAGTCTTAGTTTATTTGTTTGTGAAATTATTATTGATTTTGCCAGTTGCTACTGCATCGGTTGAAAGAGTCTTTTTAGCTATGAAAATTATTAAAACTTCACTTTTTAATCGTATGGGAGATAAGTGGCTGAACGAATGTATGGTGCCTTACATCGAGAAAGAAATATTTGATACTATCAAAAATAAGACCATTATGGAACGATTAAAAAACAAAGATGATCGAAGAATAATTTAGCAGTTGTTTTCATTGATTCAAGTAAGTAACTATGCATTGAAATTTTAATCATATTTTTCGTAATTTAATCTTGTTATTTGTGTTTCATAATTATTTTTATTTATTACTTTTTATATAATAATTTAAACATTGACTACACTTGCGTAGATTCCTGGCTTCACCACTGGAAGGGACATCCCATATTTGTTTCAGTTTGCATGTAAAACCATGATAAGAAAAAAAGTAATTATAAAATTATTGGATATGTCTTACTCGGAGTGCATGTTACCATATTTTCTGGTGAGGTGTTTCTGCACCTCCTTGTCCCCACCACATGTACATATGCATGCACCAAAGTAAAGAGTTCCATATCTCTTACGGTTTTGCTTTATTTTTGGCTGATCATTCAGAAATTGCAATATTGCAGAGTAAACAGACACATTGTTGTGATGGAAGTTGAAATAGAAAGCAATGGAAGATCATTGTTCCATCGGCAGTCCTAGAAGGATTCTCAGTTTATCTAAGAGGAGGGCATCAGTGTCTTTTCCTGATTCAGATGAGAAGGCTTCTGCTTTTGGTGTTTCAGGAGAGCGTGGTCCTAAGCCTTCTGAAGTTTATGGGTTTGTAGGGGCCATTACAACAGTTGTTGCTACAGGTTACCCTCATCTCTTTTTCTATGTATTATATTTTAGAATAGGTGTTAAAATTGGAGTGCTTTCCAGGATTTACAAAAATATGATGTAGCTGCATCTATGGGTTATTAGATATCATCTTTGTAAAATTTTCATTTCCACGTTAATGTATGAGTTTGATTGTACAACTGACCTTAGTTGAAGATTATGCTCTAGGTGACGTATACTGATACGCTTCCCTTAGCATGAGGACAATTATGCACGGCGTGAAAGTTGCAAATATATCTATATAACGAAAATCTAAACATTTGGGGATTATTAAAAGAATTGTTTTGCCGACAAACTTTTAGCTACAGGATACATATGAATATTTAGTTTGTCACTTGCTTTGTTATGTCCAAATTTGTTCAAAAAAAAAATCAAGTTCGATTTCATGCTTTGTATAATTCTGACAGTATCTCGTTATTTTTCCTTGCGAGAAATTGTTTACATGGGATGGGCATATGTTCCGGAACATTGGTTACACTCTGTTGGAATCTACTACTATCCTAGCAGGTTAGTAAGATGGTTCCCTGCATTTTCCTTTATTTTCTTGAGTTACCATTTTCTCCAGCAATCACTTTCGTGTCCGCTCAAACGATTTCTGCTTAGAGGACAACTTTGGTCTAATCTCGAAGTGATCAAATATTCTTCAAAGGACTAGTAGTATACCATAATTGTAAAAAAGTAAGCTACTTTGATATGGCGATATGTGTAACATTCAAGTAGCTTTGCAATTATGGTATTATACAAGAAATTGGCTGCTGCCCATTAAAATCATTTGTATTATACGAGAAAATAGTATTGTATCAACAGTCTTCTTGTGCAACTGCTTAGAATTCATTTCGTTTAATTTAATTATTAGATTCGTGTTTTACCCATTCAGGTATTGGGCAATAGCTGTGCCAACTTATGCTATGGTGACAGTAGTGTTAGCAATTGGATATTACATCGGCCTCAGCTTCATGGTGACCTCTCCTCCAACTTCTTTCACCACAATGTTTGGTGAGGCTCTCAACTCCTACAAATCTTTCCTGATATGTATAATGTGCATTATTAGGATAATAGTTCGGTTGCTGGAATGGTTCGACAAACCAGCAAATGGACTCTTCACGCTACTCGGTGCATATCCTTTATCTACACTTTTGCTTTTGGCAGATGAATACAGCAGAGAATATGCGCGGTTGGTGCCTTCAGCAGATGAAGAAGATGAGCTGCCGATTCAGCCGATGTCTGATGTTGGCATCACCAAAATCAATGAGTTCATGTTCGAGGATTTGAAATGAAATAGCCCTGGCCGGTCGATTTGCTTGAAGAACTCAGTAGTTAGTACCCGGGCAGAGCCAGGATTTTAGTCCATTGTAGTCAATCTATCAAAAAAATTCAAATAAATAAAATTAAATTATTCTATACACAAAAATGTTCTCCCTCCGTCCCAAAAATAATGAGATTAGGTACTCTTTTTATTGGCTTGAAGAATAACTTGGGTACATATTTAAATAAAAGTATATGGTGTATATTTAAAGTAAAAGAATTTTTTGAGAATACTCAAACTTTGAGTGGTTAAAATTTCTATCTTCAAAAGTAATTTTTTTTTTAAATTGCGTACTTTTGAAATGTTTTTGTCTTTTTTTTTTGGGAATAGATGGAGTATATATTAATACAGAATACTGAAATTCTTAGGTTTAGAAGTTCAATATTAGTGAAGTTTTTCAAGTTTTTAGGTATCAAATAATCTAATTAACTTTTTTGTATAAGTAAGAAATTTATAATAAATTGTACTTTGTCTCAAAAGATTAATTTTTTTTCTAAACTACTGGAAATTTTTTTACATTTTAGCCTAAAAATTTTAAATATGAGAGTTTTATAAATAACATTTTAAGAAAGACTCTTTTTGTGACACCCCCAAATCTGGGCATTCACACCCCGACTTGGGTTGCCAATTTATTAGTAAAACCATACTTACAAATACACAAGTCATAAGTGATATAGCTGAAAATACAAATAATTATTATACAGCTCTCTCTA